>CALSFV010000474.1:0-106235 GCA_943737045.1 Parapristionchus giblindavisi
TATTTACTATGACTGAGAACATCTTTGTAACACTGAGTAGTGGTCATTTCCCCTTCCTCTCTCTCCGACCCTCTCCCTCTCTATCCTTCTCTCTCCCCTCTCCCTCTCTCTGTCCCTCTCATTCTTCCTCTTAGTCAGTAACACCTGACGATGTCCAATCATTGAATTGAAGTTGAATAGTTCAATTCTCTCATTAATCTCAATATTCATACCTGTGATCCTGTATATTCAAATATTTCTTTTTCTTCTTTTCTTTGTTTTCCTTTTGATCTTTGATAACATACAACCATTATACATGATCCAACTACAAGAACAAGAAGAACAAATGCAAGAAGAACGAAGACTCCTGCCATCCTGAATTTATATTCATTAGTAGATCAATCACATATTAAATATATTCAATATGACTCTTTAAAATAGAAATCTTGAAATTAAAATTTGTTCTTGGATTTTTTTTCATATTTCCCCACTAAAATTAGATTATATTTATTGGAAAAAATATATCTGTAATATGAAAGAGCAAAATTTGAGAACTGTATTAAATGAATTAAAGAATGTATGAATGAATATTGTTATTAATTTAACTACTCTCAAAAAGTTTTTTTAAACAGTTTTATGAAAGAGGATTGGAAACTAGATAAACATTATTGATTAACTCAATGAAACAAAATGTGTTTCATCAAGTACAAAATGTTCGAGTGCAAGAAAATATATGAAGTATCAAAATAAATAAAAAAATTCAATCAATCGTAAAATCTCTATGATGTATGATTAATAAATATTCAATCTAATCAAAATAGGAAAATGCGAAAATTTGCAGTAAGAAAATTGAAAATAACTTCTCTTTTCATATACCTATTTTTTCATATAATTTTCGTTTAAATTTTTTTCAGAAATATACTGAAAATCTTTTTTTAAACTTTTCTTTGTCAATTCATTCAATAGTGAGTTGATTTAATATATTATTAACAACAACTCTATCAATATATTTGAACATACCAGAATTGATCTTTGGGACAACATCCATCGAGACAACATCCTGCATTCTTTTCACACCTATAATTATAATATCTATCATCTATAAAATAATATATTAATTCATCTATAGAATGAATCAATATAAAAGAATTATTTATTTTCATAGTGAAGGTACCTTCAAAACATAAAAAAAGTGAAACATTTGCCACAAATTGTGACAAAATTTGACAAATCCTTTTTTTCCGATTTTTATCATTTTCAGGTTATTGATGATGTATTATCTATAGATATAAGGTGATTTAGTGTGGATGTGTTTGCTCATTGCACTTACGTAGGACAAAAGTAAAAGAAAATTAACCGGGAGCGCTGCAAACAAAATTGGTATGTGTAGCATAGCATACTGTAGAATCTTACTGTAAATGTGGTTTTTTATAATTAGCCTATTTATGAACGTATCCATGACTCCCTACAGCGAATTTACACAGTTTGGATCACATTAAACAGACTGCAAAAATGGTATACTGTAAAAATTCCTGCCTAATAGCTTTCACATTTATTTAATTTTTTTTCAAGTCTATTATTCAATCTCACTGATGCTGAAGTACCCCATAATCTAATAAGAAACAACTGTGTTTAGATAACATAATACAAAGTTTTCAAATCTTGTGAACTTTTGCCACAATTTCTCACATACGTTCCACTTTTTTTCGTTTTGAAGGTACATAGATATATTCGAAATAAATAAAAAGAATGAATAAAATTGGTAGTAATAATAGTAATATAAAAAGGATACATGAGTGTAACTGTTTGATTGGCTGTATGTTTAGCTGTGTAAACACATCGAATAAAGGCTGATTGAGCACCTTAATCAATCAATAAATCAATAGAAGGTAGATCAATGAATACCTTCTAATTCAGATCGAACGAAGTTTCCAATTGTTCCATGTTGAAATACTTCAGTTCCACTTGTAGGAATGGATACAGAAGGAACATCTGCATTCTGTCTGAATATGGATAGTATAGATAATATCCATTCATTCTTTATATTATCCCTTTATATCATCCAAGAAATTATAAAATTATCAATTTCTTTAATTTTTAGCAACAAGATAAATACTTACAAATATATTTTTTGACAATGTGGTTAATATAAATCTACTATTCTAACCAGTCTATCTCTTTTCTCCTCTCTTTCATTCCATCATATTCTGGAGGTATGTGTGAAGAGTGTATTAGATCACTCTATCCCTCTCCCTTTCTCTCTCCTTCTCCCTCTCCTTCCCCTCTCCCTCTCCATCTCCCCCCCCTCCCTCTCTCATCTGAATCCTCTATCTATCGATGAGTGAATATTCTTCTGTATGCATGGTCCAAGGAGACGGAAGTGATTTGTTCTCTTTACTATCACAGAAAAAAAGATGAAAAAGAGATGATAGAGTATAAGAAGATGACGATGAATGAATAAGAGAGAGAAGAAAGACTAGTTTACATTTATTTTCAAATACGGGGAAAATTACTATAATAATATTTATTATAAAGCAAAGTCTTGATTCATACACATAGATAAGATGATAAGTTTAAATTAAATTAAAATGGAAAATATGAACTTACAAGAGAATGGGATTATTATTGACAACAATAGGATTATTGAGTGAAGTGAATGAATTTGATGAAGGAAGAACTCCCCAACGAGATGTTTGACTCATTCTTAAGGAGAATTAATAGATATTGATTAATATTGATTAGATCATGATGAGAGATACGTTAAGGAGATATTGAATTTGAAAAGTTCATAAATACAAAATTATCATTTTTCCTCTAAAATCATAAAATATGTGATAAACGTAAAGAACAAATTGGATTTAGGAATAGAAAATTGTATATGGAATGTATATGTAGACGGTTAAGTGATTAGGTCAATTATGTAATGAATAAACAATAATATAAGAAAAATAAGATGAACGATATGGAAATAAAATGAGTATTTAAGGGAACACAGAAATGATGAAAAGAAGGATGCGAATAAAAGAATGAATGAATGGTAGAATATTTAAAAGGGACAAAAGAAAAGAATGTCTATAGATGAGAAAGACAAGAGATTCCACTTATCTCTCTATCATTTGTTTGTTCATCAATCAATTCATCATATCTAATCAGAATAATCAATATTCAATCAATAATTGTGATACGATAGATCAGAATGAATATGAGATAAACATTATGAAAAGAGAACAGATGATATATGAAGATGAAGAAAGGACGGAAGTTTCTCAAGAATCGATCACTTCATTGTATAACGACATCGATATACCCATTCTCTCCCTCTAGGATCTCTCCCTCTCCCTCTAGGATCTCTCCCTCTCCCTCTAGGATCTCTCCCTCTCCCTCTAGGATCTCTCCCTCTCCCTCTAGGATCTCTCCCTCTCCCTCCATCTCTACTTCTCCCTCTGTATCATCAAAACATATCCTCATAACCATACAAGAGACGAAATGAAACAATGAATGAATATGACTGAACTACAATCAAAATGAAATAGAATATAAGTATAGATAGGGTGAACTCACTATACCATCTAAATCCTTCTGCCATCTATCCACCTTTCCCTTCCTCCTCCCTTCCCTCTCCCTAACTATCTCCTCTCTCCCCCTCCCTCTCCCTCTCCATCTCTCTCCATCTCTATCTCCCTCTCTATCTCCCTCTCCCTCTTGATCTGACTCCCTCATCCCCTTCTTCTACAAACATTCCTCTATGAGAGACCGGAATCCTCTGGAGTAGACGCCCTTCCCCCAATCGCTTTTTGGTCAATTTTCCACTCTTTATCCCCTCTCATCTACCTCCCTCTCCTTCTCATTCCCCTTCTCCCTCTCCTTCTCCCTCTTCTTCTTTCTATTTCTCCCTCCCTCTCCCTCTCCTTTTCTTCTTCTCCATCATTGTTCATCAGTTAATCTCTAGTGTATTCCATGTTTCCTTTTCTTTCTTCAATCAATATTCTTTATTCATTCAAACAAGTTCAGCACAATCAGGTGTTTCTCCTATTACAGTATCGATTGGTTTATTGATTAGTTTTGATGATCGACGATTTGAATGATCTACCATACGATCATCGACACCTGTAATAATATTAGAATGAATATAATGATATGGATGAAATCATACCAATTCTCCACCAACAACTATTGGATATTGTTAATAGAACAATAGCAATCAATGCAAATGCAAGAAGGAATAAACAGAGAATTGCAAGACTGAAATGTATTATCATTTATTATATATGAGACAATGAATATAAAAGAATTATTTTTATCCAAGTATACTATCATTCATCAACTCTCATATCATTACAGATTAGCCCTTTTTAAAATTTATTTCTATAAAACAGTTTTTCAAAGACAATTTTTTTAAATTTTATAGCCAAAAGTTCTTGGAGGAATTGGAAATGAATGATAAATGTGGGGGAAATCATTAGAATTGAATCAACAAGTCTTCCTCAATTCAAATCTTCTTCTTCATATTCGATACTCAATCTCATATCTTTTTGTATACAATTCATAACTATTGCAATAAAATCTTATTTCTGAAAATTGTGATGACCAAGAATTTTTCAGCTTTTCGAAACGAAATATCTTCGAAGATCCTATTCCTCTCCATATGAGTTTCGAATGAATTTGTACATAGTCTAACCATTAAAACAATTCATATATTTATTTATTTATTTATTTATCAACAAAGTAGCGATATCTAGAAAATTCTTAAAATACGACGAATCTTACGAAATTTAATAAGGATTGATTATATTCTCATTATTAATTAAGTATTTCTATGTTTCAGTTTTCCTTTGATACTCTTTGAACTATAGTTCATAGATGAAGTGAATGGATTTGACAGTTATAAGATATAAATATAATGAGATAAAGTTATTGTACTTCATATCTAGGCAACGGATAGTTGTATTGATTATGAATAATAAAAAAGAATAGAGACTAAATATAAATATATCAAATAGTTTTTATTGATCTCTCAAATAATATGCGGTCTTTATGGCAGGAAAGAATTAGATGAAAAGAAAGAGGGAAGACTATATCGATTCAAGGATGACGGAATGTACTGTAACTGCCATTGGACTATAATACATTTGTTGATTTAACAAAATAATTTGTAGATAATCTCTCTCCAAAATGTATGGATAATCAGAATATCGTGAATATAAGCAAATGAATATCATGATACATCTTGTTGGAGAACGATTACTCCATATTTGGGTTTGCTCCCTGTGTAATTGAAAAATTTTTAAAAAAAGTATAGATACCTCAATCCAATTGCTGCCTTCTCAACGAATGATGCTGTTAATTGAATACTAACCATGGTTAATACATTCTGAAATAGAAGAAGACAATAGGAATTGATATAAATGGATGTAATGATAGAGGAAGGAGATAAGGGAGGTGAATAGATGGAGAAGAGAGGAGGAGGGGGAGGGAGGAGAGAGGGAGATAGGGAGGAGAAGGAGAGGGAGGAGGAGTGAGATACCACTTCGTTACTTCGTGTGAAGAAGTTGGAAGAATCAGAGGAAGTTGGAAAAGAAGAGGAAATTTGAATTTGAGAAGAAAGAAGAAGAAAAGAAGTACGGTATGATGAAGAATATTGATTGGTTATTTAGATGATGAAGAAATGAAACAAATTGAGAAGAATTGATGATAGAAGAAATGGAATGAAAGAGAAGATATATGGGAACGAATTGAATACTATCTTATGGTAGATTAATTGAATGGAAAGAGAGGGAGGGGAGAGGGAGAGGGAGAGGGAGAGGAAGAAGGGGAGGGGAGAGGGAGAGGGAGAAGGGACAGAGAGAGGGGGAGAGAGAGAGAGAGGGGACAGAGAGAGAGGGAGAGGGAGATAGGGTGGGATGGTAGATAAGGAATAGCTGGAATTGTGTGAATCTGATGGTTTAGTTGAATAAGAGATTGAATTAAGGTTGAGTAGTGAGGATGTCTAATGGAAGAAAAGAAGAAATTTAAGAAGAAGAAGAAGAAGAATAGAAGGATGAAAGAGAGGAAGAGGGAGAGAGAGGAGAGAGAAAGGGGAGAGAGAGAGGGAGGGAGAGAGAGAGAGAGAGAGAGAGAGAGAGAGAGAGGAAGATGAATTTAGTAAGAGATTATAATAGAAGAGAGAAAGGATGGATTACTATAGTTGTAAGTAGAATGTATAAACACAAAAGACAAAGACTCACATATATCATATATAAGGGAATAGGAAAGAAAGAAATTGCAAAAACATAGATATCAAAGTTGCTTTTCACTTTTATTCCATGTCTTTCCATAGAGTGCACAGGAGTGAGAGAAAAACATATTTCATTCGGAAGTTTCCTTATCTTGAAACTTTTTTTTTAAATATTTTTTTCTATTCAGCCTCTCTTTCATCCATAGTTTAATCACGATGCATCATAAATTTGCATATTTGCATACGACGAGGATAAATGTCTAAAGAAGAAGAGAAAGACATTTGCATATTGTATATGATAATGTGATGATGATAGAAAATGTGTCTATACGTGTCAGTCGATTGAAGTAAGGAAGGAATGGGAAGGAAACGTTCTTTATCTCGATCTATCTCTCCAACTAATCAACCATCAAGGTATCTATCTATATTTATCATTTTATATTGTATTTATCAATGAAATCAATCAATATTTTACTTTTTGCATTGTTTATAAGAATGAAATAGGATAGTTGAAGGTTAAAAATAGTTGGATAAAGAGTGGGATAGAGTTAAATAATGAAATAGATCATTAGTATTTATTTGTGTTTTCGTTGTTCTCATCGAAGTTACAACGAAAATAAATAGAAGTAGTTGTTGAATTGGAAGATGGAAGAAAATGATAGAATAGAATATGTATGGATCTATATTAGAGATTAGAGATAATGAATGGTACTCACGATATAATGAAATAAGGTGGAGGAGTTAGATGTAAAGGGGAGAGAGGGTGAGGGGGGGGGGGGGGGTAACGATAGAGATGGGAAACTATAAAATGAGACTGAAGGAGGAGGTGTTGAATTTGAAGGTGGTAGAAGAATATGGGGAAATGGGAGGGGAGAAGAGGGTGGGGGGAGAGGAGAGAGGAGGGGAATGAGGGAGGAGAGAGAAGAGAGGAGAGGAGAGAGGAGGGGAATGAGGGAGGGAGAGGCGAGGGGATAACGACTGTAGCAGCTTTTCTAATAATTGTTGACTATGGAATGAATTGAAGGAAGGAGAGAAAAGAGACAAAAGAATCTAAACAATCTAATGATGGAAAGAAGAATATGGATATTATGTAAGTTGATATTTGATCTTTGATGATGAATTATTTATTTCAGCAATGAATTGGCTCTATCAACACCATCGATTGGTGATATAATCAATAAATGGAAAGGAAACTATGAAGAATCTTCATTATGGAGTGAATTAGTGAAAGAAATGGAGAAAGAGAAAGAAAATATTTCCTCATCATCAATTAGAGCTGTATATTCAGAGGTATGAATATTTGTCTATTCATCTCATATTTCATATCTCTCATTAAGGTTCTTGATCGATATCCATATTGTTATGGTTATTGGTGTAAATGGGCTGCTTATGAAGGAACAAAGAGTTCTAATCGAACTATTGAAGTACTTTATTCATTCATTCATTCATTCATTCATTCATTCATTCAATATATTACAGGTATTCGAGAAAGGATTGAGTGTATTCCCTTTATCAGTTGATATTTGGATGGCTTATCTAAGATATATGAGAAATGAATTATCTAATCGATCTAATGGAATTGAAGGAATACAAAGGTAGAATGAAGATAAAGAATAAGATATGAACAAATAGAAGGGAATAGTTGATTGAATGTAATAGGAGATGGAGAATAGAATAGATAATAGATAATAGATTATGAAATGATATAGTAAAGGAATACATTGATGTATTCATTCATTTAACTTGTACATATATGATATCCATAATGAGATATAGACGAGATTATAATAGACTATGAAGATAATGAATGATATTATATATGTTACAGATTAAATGCACGAGCACTCGTTACAGTAGGAAAAGAATGGAAAAGTGGTCCTGTTTGGAAATATGTTCTCGAATTTGAAAAGTCATTGAACAATAATCAGGTACATCAATTATTGAAGTTGATGCACGGTAGATATAGCTATCGATTGGATAGGCATACTGTATATCGGATTTTCGATTGGAAGAACATACTGTAGATTTAATTATCGATTGCATAGGGGTACGATAGATATAGTTTTATTTAAACATGCACACGATAGATCAGATTGTATCGATTTGAGAGGAATATTAAACCTTAGTTATCGATTGAGTAGGTATATAGTAGATCTAGTGTTCGATAGGGCATGGATACTATCGATTGGAAAAGAATTTGTTAGGTCTAATTATCGTTCTGAATCGTATAGTACAGGCCTTGTTATGACTCAATAGAATATTTTGTTATCAATTACATCAAAGTGTTTTAGACAAAAATAAGAATAAGAGGATATGATGAAGTATTGTAATAGATATGCGATCATTTCAGGCATTAACTATTCTCTTAGATAATGTATTATCAATTCCAATTGAAATGATTGGAGAACTATGGAATAATGTTGAAGAACACTTTGAGAATACAGAATGGAAAGATTTATTGAATAAAGATGAAAGAATTGAAATAGAAAAGATGTTAGATAAGAAGATTGATGATAAGAATGAAAGGATTAAAGAGGTACTACCTAGATATAGATGAATGAAAATAGAATAAAAATTATGTCTTTATTTGTAGTTGAAATCATTAGCTCTAGAAAAGAGAAGAAAGATCTATGAGAAAACTGCTCACAAAATGGCACAAATGTCGGTTTATGAAAAGAAGGTAATCAATATTTGATGAAGTACTGTAGATTAGTTATTGATTATAGATCAAGAGAAATTACTTCCATTGGAAACCATTAGAGAAATCACAACTAACTAATTGGAAAGAGTAAGTCGTTTAAGATCAAAGATCAAAGATCAAAGATCAAAGTTGACATTATTAATGATGTATTTATGTAGATATCTTGAATGGGTGAAATCACAAGAAGATGAGACTGATCTAATCATTCTTACATTTGAACGAGCTATTATACCATGTGCTCTCTATGAAGAATTATGGATTATGGTTTGTATTCATTTATTTTATTATCTTCCCTTCATCTTCTATTTCAATATATTCGATATTTTTGTCTTCAACTTTATCAAATACAGGATATGGCATAGCTTGATTTGATTTACATTTCATGTTGAAATATCGATTAATCTTCAATTTCATTACAGTATGCTCATTGGCGAGAATCTCGAAAGGAATTTGTAGAATCAGAATCGATTCTAGAAAGAGCTCATTATATTCATTGTCCAAAGTCTCCAATGATTACTCTATTGTATTCATCGACTATTGAAGCGAAGAGTTTGTTTCATGTATACTGTATCTCTTATCGATTGACTGATTGTAGAGAGTCCTAAAGAAGCTCTTTCCATTCTTCGTTCATTCAATATGGTTGTTCCTGGTAATCTTATGATAATCAATCGATATCTTGCAACTCTTAAAAGACAATTGAAACAATCAGGGTAAGAAGATTTTATTGATTGGCTGATCTAGATTACTGTAATTATAGTGAGAAAGAGATAATTCGTGTTTATGAGAATCTTATCAAGTATGGAGATATTTCTCCTTCAGAGGATAACTTTGAGGTATCTTTCAATCAATCAATAAATCAATAATGATTGATTTGAGCCTTCACGTGAGATTGTTTCATACTATTCAATGCATTTTGCTCGTTATCTTGCCAAAGTATTAAAAGATCATACAACAGCTGAAGAAGTGATTAGAGCTGCTATTAAAAAGGATTTCGTATGTTATATTCATTATATTGATTGATTCAATCAATATTCTATCAGGATAATGAACAACTCTATCTACAATTGATTAGTATTGCAATGGATCAAAAGACAATGAATGAATTCGATGTTTGTGAGGTATTGCTCTATTTATTTTGAATATATGATATTATATTGATTGATTGAGGCCTTTGATGTCTGTATTCGTAATGTCAAAGTAGATTATGCACTTAGATTGAAGTTTTCTCAACGTAAACTTAATTTCCTTGAAGAATATTCCGCTGATATTCGAAAGTATGTTGATTTAATATTGAAACAATACTTGAATATCTTTCATTTAGGATAAGAAGTCATACAATATTCCACAAATCTCTTATATCTAAAGTATCTCTAAAGTAATATCTACAATGCATCTAAATTGTTCATTTTATCGTCTACTTTTTGTTCTAGTTATTAGAAGAAACGTGTATATTCAATATGTGTAAAGAATATCGATAAAGCTTCAATTACCAAATCATCGTTTCACTTGCAAATTTTTCTTGAAAATCGGACAAGATACGGTCATTTTGAATATTCATGGAAACCGCGCGTTCAACGGTCCAAAGGTGCGCATATTTCATGTGCAGCGCGTGACTCCGCCTCCTCAGCTGATTCTTGAAAACGTAGAAGCGATGCAGTTATTATAGTAGTATGAGGGGTCTTTGTGTCCTCTATTTGAATTTGATTGGATGGTACTGACAGGTATTCATAGTCGGATAGATTCTAGTTGGTTCATATTAGTTTATCAATTGGTATTCAAGATAGAATAAGATAAATGTAGATTTAAAGTACTGTGTAAGTGTAGATGGTACTATTAGTTTGTCCTCGTGACTACTACAATTATCATGCGTTTACTCTCTTCTTTCTTCTTTCATTTCTTAGTCGGCCTCTGTTTCATTACGAAATCATATTGATTCTTGGTGTACATTTCTTCTCTTGTATTGGCCTTCTTGTATTGGCTCTGTTCATTGACTCATATTCTCTTTCATAATCAGATCTTTCTTAGATAATGTCAGAATCAGAGGTAGCAGATCTTAACTTCATTGGATTCAATCAGGATGCGAAGTGAGTGTGTTCTTTCGATTAATCATCAAGTATTTATTGTAGAGCACTTGCAATTGGTCATCATAAAGGATATGCAGTATATTCATTACTAAATGTACTTGAGGCTCCTGTTTTACAATTCGAGAATGATTGTGAGTATATTATTCCTATCGATAGAGAAGTGATAGATATGAGAAATGATTGAATGAATCGTTGTTTCAGCAATGCCCGATACACTTCTAGTAGAAAGAATGTTCAATTCTTCTCTTCTTACTCTCGTATCGAGAAAGAATCCAAGATTGATGCAGGTATCATATCTATATACCTTGCATTCATTCATTGGATAGACTAATACATCATATTAAGGTCTATCATTTCATGAATCGTTCACTTATTTGTGAACACAAATTCGGTAGTTCTATTTTGAATGTAAAGATGAATAGAGATGTAAGTTATTGATCATACAGATTATTGATTGATTGTTTATCTATTCAGAGACTGATTGTATGTTTGGAAGAATGTATACACGTATATAATCTACGTGATATGAAGGTTAGTTGATCTACATTCAATCCCCTATAATGTTTATAATATGAGAATACTAAGCAGGTAATGCATACAATCTGTGATACTCCGCCTAATCGTACTGGAATGATTGATCTATCTAGTTGTGGATCACCATCATTACTTGCATATCCTGGTAGTACTACTTCTGGTCAGGTATACATATAATCAATCAATACAATATATGATCAATCAATAATTAGGTTCATATGTTCGATGCTATGTCTCTTACATCAGTGAATTCATTCATGGCTCATGCTAATCCATTATCAGCACTTCGATTTAATGCTGAAGGAACTAAGATTGCTACGGCTTCTACTAAGGTATCCATTTTGTATTATCTTTCAATCTATCACTATAATCTTATCTTAAAGGGTACGGTAATTCGTGTTTTCTCAGTTCCGAATGGAACTAAACTATTTGAGTTTCAACGTGGAGTTCGACCGTAAGTATTTCAATATCGATTATATTGTATTCTAATGAAATGGTTCATTCAGATGTGTAATGCATTCATTGTGTTTCTCAGCCGATTCTCTTTATCTTTGTTCATCATCTAATACTGAGACTATTCATGTATACAAATTGGCTAAACCTGAAGAACCTCCGTTAGTTTTATTTTTATCTTTGAATATCATACATTTTCGGTGCCCTCACCGAATTATTTTTATATAGTGGGTCGATTTAGAAAAATCGTTATTTTTCGCTTAAATTGTAATCTTTCACATAAAAATGAGCTTTATATAGTGGGTCGACCCTGAAAATTAGCCGTATAGAGTGGGTCAATCCTCACACTGTGAGGGTATGAAAATGTATGTTTGAATATCATTATCGATCATGGAGATTATTGATTGCAATGAGGGGTGTATGGTGTGAATTTGTAATGTTAGATACATTAAATATAATATATTAATCTATATTTCTTTCAGTCACGCAGAAGTTGGTGGAGGATGGTTAGAGTATATACAACAAACTGCTAATACATATCTACCTGTTGGTGAATTCCTAAGGTAATAATATCTTATATTACTTCTTCGAAATTTTGATTAATTTATTTATTTCATTATAAAGATTGTATTCAGAGAGACAGATTTCGCAGTAGCTCGTCTTCCTGCTAGTCAGAGAACTGTTGCTGCCCTATTATCGTTAGTTGCTCTTTTATTTATATTTTACATTCGGTCATTTTGAAATAGTAAAAAAGCCTAAATCGTTTCTGAAATCCATATAGAATAGTTTTGAAAATCAATGGAATAAAGTCATAGGTCGAAAAGTACGTGACAAACTACGTAGGCCGAATTTTGGAATTTCAAAACGTGACCTCATTTTGATATTTCTGTAACGTAGCTGTTTGATCTATCACTAAACTATACGGATATATTTTGACACGTAATAATTGTATGATGATTGTGTTAATTATATTTGTATTTCAGTATATCAGGTCAACAACATTTGATAGTTGCATCAACAGATGGATTCCTTTATTGTTTCCGTGTCCCACTTGAAGGTGGTCAATGTGAATTGATAAAACAACATCGAGTAGGTAATATAAAAGGAAGAGGAAGTCCATCATCTGATTCAATTCCAATTCGACCTCCTCGATCATCTGATTGCACCCCTAAGACTACAGATAAATGTACTCCACCTGATACTTCTGATCTTGATGAATTCCCTCCTATGAGTCATATTAGTGGTCATTGAATATAGTATTCTAATATCATGATATAGATCCATATTGTACATAGTTCATTTATATTCAATCAATACTTTATCTCTTCTAAGTAATACTTATATTGATTATGTTTATATATGTTAATGTAAATGTTCTTAAGCGGTTCTTTTCTTTCTTTCTCAATCATTAATTCCCAATCTATTTCCTTGTATTCGTTTTAATTTTCTATGTGCCCACATATTGTATACGGGAATTAATATTCTATTATTTGGGGGAATTGGCACCTTTATATACTTCTTTGTCTCTTATCTTTCTTTGTATATTGATACATTCAATTCTGCGATACAATATATATTGTAAATATGCCGCTGGTCGATAAAAATATAAAATCTATTGAAGAATTGTTCTGTTGATGTGATTAGATAGAGAATGAGAATAGAACTGGAAATGGAATAGTCTATTCAAGACTATTCATTCATTTATCCCTCAAGAACTATGCTTATCCTCTTATCATTCCTCATTTCTTTATCAACTCTTTCATTCGCTGATTCTAATGTTTTGATTAAAGTAAGTATTATTTGATTGATATTATATTATTGATTCCCATTGAGAGAGCGTGTGAATTGAATCCTAATTTATCGATTTGTTCAAGCGACGAAGTAGAACCAGATAATGCAAAACTTGGTTCATTATTAAGATTATCAGAATCATCTAATAGTAAAGTAAGTACAGTATACCTATTCCTCTGATCATTTATTGATTACATCATATATTCAGATTAGTCAAATTAAAGATGAATCAACTGATCTCATCGAAAAAGATCTTCCTGTACCTATTCAGGGATCAAATCAATCAGTAATAATATAATCAATAACTCATCAATATCGATTGAATTTAGAGTGTAAGTGTATTCCTCAGTGAACATTGTGTACAAGAACGAGAACGATTTGTTAGAAAATGTCATGGAACTGTTGATAAAGAAGAGGTTATCCTCCAATCTTAAATCAATCGATAATGATCTATTTATAGATTTCATTCTGTAAATCATATCCATCATCATGTTCGACAGTTGGAGATGCTATTCCAATAATGACATATTGTGCTAGATATTATAAGAAGTATCCTTCACTTTGTAAGATTGAAGAAGTTGATGAGAATGTTCAACAGGTACGATATAACGTATATAAATACGATTAATCGTTCCGAATACTTCCTTTTCAGTTTTGTTTCGCATTCGAAGAGTTTTGTCTTCCTGATCCTGATAAACCAAGAAATAAGGTAAATCAATCGATACTGTTGAATGAGATCTTAATCATTACAGACAACAACACCTGAACCAGTACTCAAGAAATGCAAAGATGTAGCGAAAGAAGCTCGAAAAGTGTGTAGACCCTTCCCTGATGAATCTGATCAACTAAACTATACTAGATGTACACAATTTCTTATTAAATGTAGAAAATATGCAGATTGGATTTAAATGTCGCCTACTTTAGTGATAATTATGCGAGTTTTTATTAATTAACTATTTCAATCAATATTTTTAGCTATACGATTATTGAAAATTCAAATTGATTTGTTGGCGCGCTTCATTCCCTTGACGCATTATATTCTGTTTGAATTTTCCGCTCGCCATTTTTGAATCGTAATTTTCATTGTTTTTCCTTGTTTATTTGATACATTGATTATTTGTCATTGTTATCTTTACTAATTAATGAGATAAATGTCATTGTATCATTCAACATTATGGATCCTTCGTATATCTACTAAAAGTCTCCTTATTCATTACCGCCTCTCAAAATTCTTCTACTTCTTTTCTCCATAATTTCGGTCTCCATTTTGAAATAAGAGTCCTTCTTCGACCTTTTTCGTCCCCTTCTGCGTAATTGATCATTTCCTGTTTCGTTTCTCCAATTCACAATTTTGTATTGTTATTCAATAATAGCATGAGTATGTCCATATAATTCTATTAGGCAAATCTGGTAATAAGTAAGACGAGACGAGGCAATGATGAGAAAAGACAGTGAAAGAAGGAAAGAGTAGAGAGAGAGAGAGGGAGGGCTCATTGCCTATTGATCGAGGGATACAATGTGGTGTGTGCTTCCCATGGAGTAGTCCGTTAGTACTCTCCCTATCCATTCACCCTCTCATATGTTCTTCATACTTGTCTCATTCTATAAATCATCTACTTTTATCCTTTGACCATCTCAAATCACTATATTGCAAGATATGATAAGGAAGAGTTATGATTAGAGATACATAATATATATGTAGTTGATATAATTATCAATGGAATAGGTTAGGGAAAGGAAGGCGCTTCTCTTCCTTCTTCTCAATCTATCGATCACTCTGTCGTATCTATGCGCATTCTCTCCCTCTCTCTCCCCTCCTCTCCCTCTCCCTCTCCATTCTCTTGTCCCTCTCCCTCTTACTCTTTATGTCACGGGCCTTTTTAAACGGCGTCCTTCATCATAACTCGTAATGTTACTTGTTCTCTTTCTAGTTAGCACTATCATTTGTACATATCACTTATCATATCATTCAGATATTCATTGATTATCTGATTGGTATCATTTAGAGTATATTGAGTCAGTATACCATCTTAGACTATGGAAGGAGTTCATTCTCTTATTGGAGACATTTAAGTGAGTAGGAATCGATTGTGCCAGGAGGGGATGAAATGAGTGTACATGGTGGAAGAAGAAGAGCACTCTCTCTTCTACTCTATAACCATCTCTCACCTTCCACTGTGACCCATCTCTTTCTCTCCAATCTCTAACCACACCTTGTCTGCCCTCTATCTCTCTCCCTCTCCCTCTTCCTCTCTCTCCCTCTCCATCTGCCCCTTCATCTTTCATTGGCCTTCTTAATCTATTCACATTGACTCTTTCTTTACATGGATATCAATGTATCTTTGTAATCTCTTCAATTGATACTATGACTCGTAATCCATTATATGATATGAATAATATCTATTCTTACAGGAGACATATTTGAATCTCTTCACTTGTGTAGTTCTCCTCCCTATATTATTCATCTGTGGCCAAGATGGCACAGAATATGTATAGAGTTGGAGGTAAGTCTTTCTCTTTCTATCTCCTTCCCTCTTTATCTTATTTCTTATTCTTCTCAACAACTTTTCATTTCATACTAACCACTTACTAGTCGTTAGCTGTGGTAGTAATTTGTACTTATATACATATAGGCATGTCTATGATTTTGATATGAAATATAGGATACATGAATAGATTAGAGAGTGAATAAGATGATAAGATGATATATAATATTTCAGACTATGTGTACTTTGAAGTGTCATCAGCAGCTCCATATCAAATCCGTAAGATTGAGGAGTTGAACAAGGTATTCAACGTGTGTGGTTATCCATAGGATAGTATAGTTGACGCGTGCCTCTTTACCCTCAGTATATATAGTCTAGTGGTAGAGGGCGCCGTCTAGCACACGGGAGGTCGTTGGTTCGAGTCCCCGCCTGTGCTAGATAAGAGTCCGCATGATGAAAACCAATAGCGTGAGCTGGCCGCAGAGATCGCTTAATGTCATAGTTACACAGATGGGCTTTTTGCTATTTTTTTGTTAATATGATATTGTTTATTAGTTAATTAATAGTTAATTTAAATTATTACAGAATGCATCTGGTCAAGTGGAAGCAAAAGTAATGTGTTTCTATCGACGAAGGGATATATCTCCAGCTCTATTGAAAATTGCTGATCAAGCTGAAAGGAAATTTGCTGATTGTATGTTGTATTTATGATCTAATATTATATCCAAAAGTTGCAAAAGAAAGAAAAGTAGAGAATTCTTTTGACTTTTTTCTTTTAACGTAATTATCTTTTTGCGTCATTTGAATAGCAAAGAACTCGATGCTATACTAAGATACTAAGAACTCCATACTCGATGAAGGTTATGATTGATAGATGTCATAATTGGTATTGTTAAGATTTCGAAGAAGATAAGGTTCCTGAAGGATACAAAAATACTCATACTGTAGCTACAATGAATGGAGTAATGAAGAAAGAAGAAGAGAATGGAGGAACAAATGGATTTAGTGATAAGAAAGAAGTATGAACTTATATCAATGTAGTATAATAGATATGATTGATTGATTGATTATAGGAAGAAGAATTGATAAAAGGAAGTGAATGGGGATCAGCTGGTCTACCTATGGGAAGTGATATACTACCTGATAATGAAAGACATCGAATGAGGTATACATAGATCATCTATTCATACTAAGAATGAACTTTGTCTTGATTAGAATCATTTAGTATACATTGAAACTAATATTTATTTAAATAATGAGTATAAATTCTAGACTTCGTGAATTATATGTATCTCGTCATATGGAAACACTTCCAGCTACACATATAAGAGGAAAATGTTGTGTTACTCTATTAAGCGAAGTTGAAGCTGTTGAAAGTTATGATAGAGATGTAAGATATCATACAGATTTATTAAGGAATCAAATGTATAGATTATCTCCATTTTAGGATGCATTCTTCTATTCCTTAATGTATGATCCAACTCAATATACTCTATTAGCTGATAAAGGAGCAATTAGAGTTGGAGAGAAATATCAAGCTGTAGTTCCTGATGATGTTAGTATATGAATATATTGATTGATTGAATAGATGAATGAATGATGAATGATTATAGATTGAAGCACCATCAAAAGAAAAGAATGTTAAAGAAGAAGAAGATGAATATTCTAATGAGAATGGGTATGTATATAATATATCTATACTATTATTATATTTAAGTAATGTTGTATGATAAGGCTGAGTTGTTGTTATAGTTGTTGTATCAAGATGTATATGATAATATAGTGTATTGTAGTGATTTGATGATAGCAGAAGAAGAAGGAATAAAAGAAGAAATAGATGGAGAAAGAGCATCATCGTCATCAACTAATAATAAAGATGAAAGAGAAGTTCTTGTATATCATCCTCATCATTCACTTGGAGATCGAGATATTGATCAATTCCTTATTGTTGCGAGGTATTCATTCAGAACTATTTCATATACATTACTTTAATATATTGATTTAATATTATCATTTAATATTAATATCATATGTTTATATAATACATTTAATATATTAATATACTAAGTAAGTAAGTTTACTATTTGTATGAACTATCATTATTGAATCACTAGTAAAAAGAGATAGAGATAGATAATGTAATTGATATCATAATCATTGTATTGATTTCAGAGCAGTAGGAACGTTTTCTCGTGCATTGGATACATCATCATCAACTAAACTACCATCACTTCATATGACAGCTGCAGCTGCATCAAGAGATGTTACTCTACTTCATGCTATGGCTTTACTTCATCAAGCCAATTATGATATTGGACAGGTATACTTATCTCATTTTACTTTTCTCATTTCATATTTCTTTTAAATCAATATTTATGATTATTAATTGATTTGATTGTAGGCAGTGAAGTTCCTTGTTCCTCCTCCATCTAAACAACATTATCCATTAGATGCTGATAAGAGTACATCTCATAAGACTGTATCTCTTGGAGGGCCTATTCTATGCAGGTAAATATTCATATATTGATTGATTCATTGATTAATTTATTTATTTATTTATTTATTTATTTATTTATTTATTTATTTATTTATTTATTTATTTATTTAATGATCTCAGAGATCAAATGGAAGAATGGTCAGCAGCTGAAGCGAATCTCTTCGAAGAAGCTGTTGAGAAATATGGAAAGGAATTCAATGATGTTCGAAATGACTTTGTATGTTATTTTTCTACTACATTTTTTTTGTATTGTTGAATGCATAAAGTTTATACATAATACATTTTGTGCTTGTTTCTTAAAAAAAAAACTCATTCCTTCTATCCATCTATCTATCTATCATCTTCTTTCACTTCATTAAAGAGTCTTCTATCATTATTATCATGTTCATTTCCATTCATTTCAGTTACCATGGAAATCAATTCGTGATATCGTAGAGTATTATTATATGTGGAAGACAACAAATCGATATGTTGATGTTAAAAAAGCTAAGAATCAAGAACATGATAAACTTAAACAGGTAATCGCTATTAATATTTGATCTTCGATCTTCATTCATTCATTTAGGTTTATATTCCCAATTACAACAAACCAAATGCTAATCTAGTCGGACCTCCAAATACAAGTGGTCAACCTATCCCAACTCATCGACCTTGTGAAAGTTGTTCGGTTAGTTCATATTTGAACTTTGATCTTTGATCTTTGATCTTTAGACTTTAATGATGATTGATGTTTGTAGACTCAATTATCAATGCAATGGTATGCATGGGGACCAGCTTCACTCCAAATGAGATTATGTTCTGATTGTTGGACTCATTGGAAGAAGTTTGGAGGTCTTAAAAAGAGAAGTGAATACGGTATGTAGATAAGAATACTGTATATGAATATTGATTGAATATATTCTAGAACATTATGATCTGGAAGGATCAAATGATTTATTATCGAGTACTCAACAACAAGCTGCGAAGATGAGCAATGTTACATTGAATCCTCTTGCTATTAATAAGAATAATACACAGGTTATTTATTCATTTATTCATGTTGAACTCAATTGTTTTAAGCTAAAATTGATTGATTGTTGTTTTAAAATGAGTAAATTGATTGATAATGTTATAGAGACCATCGATACCAGGAACAATAGGAGGAGGAGGAGGAATAGTTGGAAGAGTAGCTGGTCATGTTATGAATAGAATATCACCTAATGGAGCTAAGGTATTGAATATTCAATTGAAGAATATTGAATGATTGTATATATTGTAGACTACTCGAGTAGCATTTTGTATACGAGTTGATCCCTTGACAAAGATGGCAAGGAAATTAGCAACTAAGGTATTCTATTTCATATTGGATCATTCATATTGTTAGCTCATACATCAAATTATTACAATTCACTATAATATAGTGTTTTCTTATTCCAAATAGTTATCAAAAATAACAATTCAATAGATTAATAGAAACTTAACTCTGTTGATGCATATATTATAAAAAATTATAATTATGAATGGATATGATTGTATTGTTAAGGTTGGAAATCCTCCATTTATGTCAATGAGACGAGCTTCAAGGAGTCCATTCAAACCTATTGATCATTCTGGTATTAGAAACTATTGTAAGTTCCTATTTTATCATCTATTTTTTTCTAATATTATATTTCATTATAATCAACCATTTATATCTTTTGCTATATACATATCATAAATGATAATGAATGAATGAATCTCATTCAGGTCATCAATTGGATACTGCTGACATAATCAAATGTGCAATGGCCATATTCAAAGTACAACAACCACAACTTCTTCCAGTACCTCTTATTGCTGTAAGTATTCATTCTATTCATGAACTATTGATAATTAACTATTGATTGATTAATAGGCGATAACTCAATCATCACTATTCTCATCTAAACGTGTAGCTTCATCTAATGGATCAGATTTGGGTGCTCCTTCAGCTAAAAGACCGGCACCTGTGAGTAGATCATTAATATATAATTATATCGATTGAATGAATGAATGAATGGGTGGATGAATGATTGATTAATGATAGAGTGAATGAATACTTACATTATTGATTTGTCCTGTTCCATCTCCTATATTGTGTCCCTTGTCTTATATCTCTTATACAGTATGCAGTGTCTCTCACTATCGTATCCATCATTATCATCTTCCAGCTTCCTCTTCCTCCTTCTTCTTCTTCTTCTCCTTCTATTCCTTTATCCTCTCAATCATTAGTATCATTACCTTCAATTCAATCAATATCTTCATTCACTCTATTCAATCATCATCCATCACATCGATTCTCATTCATTGCCTCACCACGGCTAAAGTAATCAATAATCATTAATCTATCAATCAATAATCAATCAATATTTCAGACTTTGGCGTAAATCACATAATACTCGTAATAGAATGGCTCTTCATCTATTGTGTAATGGATGGAAAGAATTAAAAGAATAGATAATATTCAATGTCATCTTTTATACTTTATTTATCTTATCTAATAAGTACTCTCGTTTCTCTGTCGCTCTCTCCATCATCTCCTTATACACAACAGTAGACAGACTCTTCCTCACTGGTATTCCTCTGCGTCTCTAACCATCTACCGTACTCTGTCTTTAATTGATACTTGGATACATAAACACTCCGATCATCTTGCATCATCTTCTTTTTTTCCATTTGTAGTTTGTATTTATGAATGTCACAATTGTATCATTTGCATGAATCAATCAATTATCATTAGAAGTACACTCAATGTATTCATTCATTCATTCATTCTTCTGTTGTTTCCTTAATTCATTTATTCGTTGATTTGATCCTCATAATGTATACATGTCCTTTTCCTTCCCCTTTTTATATTCATACTATTCATTATGTTATGACTCTCATTACATTTACTCTCTTTATCATCTCGCGAGTAAATATATATTCGAGTCTATCAATTAGTACACAAAGGATAACGATCGGATGAGGATAATGGAGTTAGTAGTTGTCTATAAATAGATATAATGAATAGAGATCAAAGATCAATTAGATATACCTTGAATTGTGAGTATTCTCTGGATGGATATAATCAAGTAATGAGATTATTGAGAATATGAGAGATACTAATGATATCATCTAAACAAAGGATATTGTTAAGATATGAATAGATAAACAGAAGAGAGATGAATAGTAGATACCTCCATAAATACAAGATTGATATATTGATTCATTTTACATGAAGAATTAGTGATATTTAATTGAGATGAAGAACATGATGAATCCATTAGAAACTGATAAACAATCGATATTATAGATCAGAGATAGTAACTACAGTACCTTATAGTGTACTATGATACATTGTCTGATTACTGTAGTTGTCATTGATAATAGAAATAGAATAGAAAGAAGAATAAGAGGACGACGTTTAGTAATATATCCAATCAATGATAAAATACCCAATGAGAACATTATATCACCTAATAATACTCTCTCGTAGTATATATCTAATCATGAATCTAACCAGATACGGTAAAAGTGAGCAGTGATTGAGAATTTATATCATCAAAAGATAAAAGATCTGAAAGATATCATTAGTTCCATAGAAAATATATACTCATACTGTATATAGTCCATGTTAGAATAATCAGAGGAGTGATACATTGTTTAATGATTGAGAAATTAGTCATGATCTACAATTAATCAATACTTCTATAGAATATAGTAAGAAGAATTAGAACAAACCAGTCAGTATTGTTGTTAGTAGATAAAATAAAATGAATAAATGAATGAATGAATAGATCGATGATGTGCTTATATCTATGTATTAGTCATAACTCATTCAATAAATCAATTTATTATCACTCATCTTTAATACTCAATTCATCAATCAATACTTATAACTAATCAATACTAGGAATCATTAATAATACATTTTACTTGATTGGTAAATTATTGAGAGTGAAAGCACCAATGGAATATGAACTAATGAAATACTATCTAATATAATATTTAAATGAATAAAAGATATGAATCAATTAATAGATCAGATTATAGGAGATTCAATGGCAAATGTTTCATTTCTACCTCCAATTGGTTGTCCTTTTACCTTCAATCAATCAATAATCTATTGAGTAATCGATATTATAATGACTTACTTGTTTCTCTTGTGTAACCTTTGTAACGTGAAAATAATGACCAGGTTCAGTACCAGAAGGTCGGACTACCTACAATTTTATAAATCATATTAATCTCTCCTTACTCTCCTGAAACATAAAGGCGCTGTTTCTGTTTTCAAAACCGGAAGGGTCAAAAGTGTATTCGAAAAATAAAATAAAAATAAAAAATCCGAAAAAAATGCGAAAAAAATAGTTGTCCATCCTTGACCGTTCTACTCGTTCTCGTTCTCCTTACCAAATCTGCTGTACTCCTTGCTTCTCCCGCAATATTCTCAGCTAAACAAGTAAATTGACCAGAATCAGCCATCTCAACTTGAAGAATTATCATTGAATGAATTCCATTTCCTTCCTTAAATTGTATTCATCTAATAATTGAAATATATCAATATGATTTGAATATACATCAATGAGTTGAACTTCTTGACAATTGGGAACAACAATTCCATCTCTCAACCAAGTCACTTTAGGTAGAGGATCACCACTCAAATGTACTGTCCATTTAAGTGTTTCTCCTTCTGCTACTTCTTCTGATATTAATCGACGAATGAAATCTGGAGCAACTGTTCGAGCTGAATGAATACAATCAATAAAGGATTCATAAGGTATTAGATTACAAATTATTGATAAGGATATAAATATGAATAAGATATTATGAAATTAATCTTACGTCTAACAACAAGTTGAGCAGTACTTGTGGCTACTCCCCATTCATTTGATGCTGTACACTTATATTTACCTATAATTATTGATTTGATAAGACTAATCAATAGATCATAATCATACCAGAATCAGCAATTGTTGTATTATTGAAGGTTAATGATACTCTTCCACCAATATTAGAGAATGTAAGAGATGGATGAGAATTACGAGTTATTACAACTCCATCTTTACTCCATTCCATCTCTGGTGCTGGCCATCCTAAACTAATCTTTGATCTTTGATCTTTGATCTTTTATAACCTGTGACAACTCCTTCAAACTTGGCACTACTTCCATCTGCAGTAACAGTAGAAAGTAGAGTTTGAGAGAAATGGGGAGGATTTCCAACTCTTTCCTTCTCTTCTATATCATATCCTTCTAGATATTCGGTTGATCTTAAAATAAATCAATCAATAATGAGATCAATAAATGATTACAGTATACCTTTTCTTCTCCAATTGTCCTAATGAAGGTGTATGGTTTACTGTAGATTTCAGTGTAGGAATCCTACTTTCGTACAAATGATCGGGCCTTCGTTGTTCATATTCAAACATCGCGAATTCTTCTGATACCTACAAATAAAGATTTGGAAAAAATCAATAAACAAATGATTACCGTAATATGTTGTTGTTTCTTCGGTGCAGGACCGAGTGCAGCTGGTCGAATATGAACAATACACAGAGATTCACTGATTCCTCGAACATTCTCTACTCGTATCCTGTTTATTGATTTATTCAGATATTATTGATTGATTCCAGATTCAATACCTGTAGTATCCAGCATTTTCAAGTGCAGCCTTCTTTATTCGAAGAGAGTATGAGTCTCCCGAAGCAGAAATCTAGATTACGGTATTCAGTGATTATACCTAATCGATAATTAATAGTTCATACTTCAGCAAATGTTGAATGATGTGTGAGAGGTTTGTCGTTAAAGAACCATTGTACTTTTGGTCGTGGATTTGCTACCAAAAGAATTTCTAAGAAGAGATCTTCACCCTGGAAATTATCGATTGATTATCGATTGATTATAATATAATGAAACCTCATTGAATGTATATTCTTTATGAAGATCACGAATAACATCAGGAGCAGTTGAAGTACTCGAAAGACCTGAAAGATCAAAGATCAATATGAATAGAAGATGAATTAGTCGTACCAATCTCTTCTTGTTTAATATCTTCTCGTTCTTTTCTAATAATCGATTGAAGAACAGGAATATCTGAATTTATATTTATCAAGACAATAAATAATTAAATATAAATAATAAAATATGAAACAAACGAGAGGTAGATGTAGTAGTAAAGGTCGTTGTTGTCTTCACTTCTTTTTCTTTTCTAGGTAATGATTCTGAAATGATTGCTTTCTACTATATTAAAGGAATACCCCATGCTAATTTTACCCTCCGCATTGGCAATACTCTCTCGTAGACAAAGAAAGTGAGAGAGTACTGCCAGAGCGGATAGTTTCAAATTAGCTTGGGGTGGGGCTTTAAGTATTCAAATATTCTTACCAATTGTTTCTTCATCTTTCTGATTATATTCTTCTGTATCATCAATCATCCTCTTATCAGTTATCATAACTCTACTAGATGGATGAATTGTGGTCTCAACACGACTTTCATCTACAGTAATCTCTTCTTTTATTCCATGGGATGGAATAGGAGGAGGAACTGGAGATTTCTCCAATATCGTTACTTTATCACTACCAGATGCTTCTTCTATTGATTTATCCACTCGTGTTAACTAAAATGAATCATACATTATTCATAATCTTAGCTTTATATAATAAAATGTAATATTAACCTTAATACTAGGTTGTACATGAATAGTAGCTCCAGTTCTTGCTTCTCCCATTTCATTTTCAGCTACAACCATATATAATCCTGAATCTTCTTCACGAATTGAATCAATAATCAATCGAGTCCATCCTTCTTCCTTTGAATCAATCAATAAGATCTATAAATGAAATCAATATCGTACCTCTACAGTAATCTTGACTCTTTCAGTTGATTGAATAGGTTTATCATTAATAAACCATTGAATAGAAGGACGAGGAGAACCAGTTACAAGAACCTATATTGTATTCATTTATTATGAATTCAATCAATATAATGAATAATACCTTAAGTACTGCTTTCATCCCTTCTTGATATGTCTCATTTGTTAATGTACATTGCATTGCAGGTGGTCGAGATACTGATGCTCTGAAGATGATCTTTGATCTTTGATCTTTGATCTTACAAGTCTGAATACCGTACCTCTCAGGTTTTGGCGGAGTAGGAGGAGGAATCTTTTTAGGTGATACTTTAACTTGACAAAAGGATGTTGCCTCTCCATGAATATTCTTAGCTTTGGCCTACATTGATTATTGATTGATTATCGATTGATTTGTAAAGATACCGTATACATTCCACTATCAGTTGTCTTTGTCGGAGTAAGAGTAAGTGAACAATGATCTCCTTTGAAGTCTAACATAGTTCTTTCATCTTCTTTAATAGTTCTTTCTTCTTTAAACCAAATAACTTCAGGTTCAGGTTGTGCAATAACAACACAATCAAGGAATAGTTTATCTCCTTCTTCTATTGATTGATTCTTAAATCCACGAATCATTCGAGGAGCATCTTCTATACGAGACACACCTACAAAGATATCATCTCCTTTGGTTCAACTTTTAGATTGATTAGTTTTTCGATGGGGGGGGGGGTTTCGATATATTGGTTTCAATGATATGGTGAGAAGGATATAAACATACTAGATACAGTTAGTTTAGCAGATGTTTCAACTTCTCCTCCTTCATTCTTAGCTCTCAGTGAATATATTGCTGAATCCTCAATGAATGTTTCTTCGATTGTTAGAGTCGCCACTCCATTCAAATAGGCTCTCAAACAAATATTATTATTATTATATTGTATATTTTAAAACCTACTTTCTATAATCCATGCTTTGTTCAATATCAACTCCATCTTTAAGCCAACTAAAAAAGATCAAAGATCATTGAAGATGAAAGAAGAATAGTTCTTACATGATAGTAGCTTCAGGTTTTGAATGAATTTTAGCAACGAATTCGATTCTTTTTCCTTCTTCAACAGAAATATCAACAAGGGGTGCAATGATCTTTGGTTTTATTATTTCTTCTTTTACTTCTTCAACCACTAACATTTCTTCTTCTTTTACTAATCGATCTTCTACCTAAATCAATCAATATTTCCTCATTAATCAATCGATAGATGCATATTACAGTACCAATTTGAGTTTCGCAGCGATTTCTTTCTGCTTCATGATGATATTCTGTACTCGTTTTGATGTTTCCTCATCTGAATCAATCAATATAATCTTCTCAATCTACAGTATGATTCATACCATCGATTAGTGTAACGCTTCGTTCAATCTTATCATTCTCTTGAATCATTTTCCTTTTCATATCATTAACAATCATAGTTATTTCTTCTTTCTTCTTATCTTCTTTCTTTTCATTCCATAATCTAATAATCTCAATGGTTTCATTCTGCCACATTTCAATTTCTTCAAGAATCTTTATCAATTCTTCTTTCTTATCCTAATATATTATATGATTAATATGATGATATAATGAATGAATGAAACCTTTTTCTTCTCTTCAATTATATGATCTTCCTTGATCTTCTTACTCATTTCATTCAATTTTTCATTCATTCTAATCTGTTTCTTCTCTGTTTCATCAATACGAGTTATCCATTCTTTCTCTGAATACATACATTATATATTCATATACATTCGATTCCTTCTTACCATCAATTATTTTCTTCACAGTATCAATTCTATCCATTTGAACCTTTGAATCTTGTCTAATAGCTTCAATACTCTTTTCCATCTCCTATAATCAATCAATAATCATTGATTAATCAATCAATAAACTAACAATTCTCTCATCATAACTCTTTTCAATTCTTTTATCTTCCCATAATCTAATAATACTGAAGATCTCTTCTTGCCATTGTTGAATCTCTTCTATTATTCTTTTAGCAGTTTGTATTTCATACTGTAATTGTATTGATTCATAAACAATCAATATATTGATTGAGATAACCTTCTTTTTATCTTCAATAACTTTCATTTTCTCTTCTTCTTCATTCAAAGTTCTTTTTACTTTATTGATTCGTTCATCGATTTCTCTTTGATTGATAACAGTTTCAAGTATACGATTATTTGTTTCTTCATCTAAATCACTCATTTGTTATCATATTCTATTTATTCATCTATTATACCTTTGATCTGACTTTTAATCTTTTCAATCTTTTCATTTTGTACATGAAGGTCTTCTTTGATATCATGACATTTAGTTATTATTTCCTATAAAATTGAATGAATAAATGAACTTTTCCAATATTACAAACCTCTCTTTGTTTAGATGTTCGTTCTTCAGGAACTTTCTCCCATAATCGAATAATCTCAACAGTTTCATCTTGCCACATTTGAACTTCATCTATCGTACGAGATACTTCATTCTTCTCTATTGTCTAAACAGAAAAAAAATATAATAGTAATCAAACAATCAATATCAAAATTCATCTCTCTAAAAAATTTTTTTTACCTTCTTTTGATCTTGAATAATTCTAATTTTTTCTTCTTCATCGCTAAGATTCTTTTGAACTCTATTGAGTCTATCATCAATTTCTTGTTGATTACGAATAGTTTGAAGTACTCGAGAACTTGTTTCCTCATCTGAAATTAAGTTGAAATTTGAAAATTCAACAAAAAAACATAAAGTATCGTGTAAAACAGAAATAGTAAAATATTAAATATAAAGTAAGGTAAAATTTAACAGTAAATATTTATTGTACCATCGTTTTTTCTGACCTTTGATTTGACTCTTCACTCTTTCAATCTTTTCATTTTGAATTCGAAGATCTTTCTTTAGATCAAGAGATTTGTTGAAGATTTCCTGAATGATTTCAAAATATGCATTAATATAATAATTTAGAAATATCATTTAGTAACAATTATAATTAAATTGACCTCTCTCTGTTTAGATGTTCGTTCTTCTGGAACTTTCTCCCATAATCGAATAACCTCAACAGTTTCATCTTGCCACATTTGAACTTCATCTATTGTACGAGATACTTCTTCCTTCTCTTCTATCTATAATAATATATATTTATCGCATCTTGGAGAAAAGAGACTATATTCAATATTTAATTATTCAAAGGAATAGTGTTAATCTTCGCTGACGAAATTTAATAAACAATAAATATTAAATGTAGAATGATATATGAACTAGTAGAAAATTATATAGATAATTCTCTGAGTATTTTAAACTCTACATCTAGATAATTTTAATATTATCCTAGTTTGTAATTCAAATATAATCATAACTCTTATGTTTATACCTTCTTCTTCTCTTGAATAATTCTAAACCTCTCTTCTTCATCACTAACATCTTTTTGTATTCTATTGATTTTATCATCGATTTGTCTTTGATTCACAATTGTTTGAAGAACTCGAGAACTTTCTTCATCATCTGCATTTTTTAGTAATGACAATTAAAAGTAAATAATTAGTACCTTGCACAAGAGACTTGATTTTCTCGATCTTTTCATTTTGCACTCGAAGATTTTGTTTGAGATCAATGGACTTATTGAAGATTTCCTATATATCGTCAATGTATTAAATAAAATTCATTGTATTCTATTAACCTCTCTATGTTTTGAAGTTCGTTCTTCTTTTGGAGTTTCCCATAATCGAATAATCTCAACAGTTTCCACTTGCCATTTTTGAATTTCTTCAATTGTTCGAGCAACTTCTTTCTTTTGTTCGGTCTATAAATGAAATCAATAGATATTGTAGTACAACTATTTTTTTAAATGGGTTTTTTAAATGAAATAAATAAATTGGATGACAGAACATTCTGAATTTTGAAAATAGCAAAACAGCGTATTTTTCTAGGCAGATCAATTATTATATTAGTAAACTTTTCTTTCCAAAACAAAATAAGTTCCACAATATCCAGTTGCAGATTTTCATACTCACAAACACTAACCTTCTTTCGATCTTCCATAATTCTAATCTCTTCTTCTTCATCATTCATAATCTTTTGTACTCTATCTATTCTATCATCGATTTGTCGTTGATTAATAATAGTTTGAAGAACTCGAGAATTTGTTTCTTCGTCTGAAATTTATTTATTTATTCATCTATTTCTGCACATTCAAAGCATTAACGAAAACGTTTTTAAGGTAAATGATTAATCTAACCTTTGGCTTCACTTTTGATTCTTTCATTTTTTTCATTTTGAATTCGAAGATCTTTCTTGAGATCAATACATTTGTTAAAGATTTCCTGAATTTGAGAAGATAAATATGAATAGAATAATAAAATTGTGTAATAATTGTAATTATACTACTTCTCTTTGTTTTGAAGTTCGTTCTTCTTTAGGAGTTTCCCATAATCGAATAATCTCAATAGTATCCACTTGCCATTTTTGAATTTCTTCAATTGTTCGAGCAATTTCTTTCTCTTGTTCGGTCTATAAATGAAATCAATATTGTTGTACAATCTAAATAAATCGATAAAAAGAAATATAATATTTACCTTCTTCTCTTGAATGATTCTAACTTCTTTTTCTTCATCACTAATATCTTTTTGTATTCTATTGATTCTATCATCGATTTGTCTTTGATTCAGAACAGTTTGAAGGACTCGAGAACTTGTTTCTTCATCTCAAATGTTCTTGCGGATAAAACATACAAAATAAAACAATGAATATTCGTTATACCTTTAACCAAATTCTTGATTCTCTCAATCTTTTCATTTTGGACTCGAAGATCTTTCTTGAGTTCATTACATTTATTGAATATCTCCTATAACAATCACAATGATTATTTCATTCTAATGAGTATTTCATTGAACCTCTCTTTGTTTTGATGTCCTTTCTTCTATATAATTCTCCCATAATTGAATGATTTCAACTGTATTCACTTGCCATTTTTGAATCTCTTCAATTGTTCGATATACTTCATTCTTTTCTGATTCCTAAATAATAGTCTTTCGATGGGTATAATAGGATAATACTAACAAGTGCTTTGGTCTTCTGTAATATCATCTCCTTTTCAATTTCAATATCAGATTTAACCTTTAATCAATCAATCATTATCATCTATCCATTCATTCATTCTATCATTTACCTTTCTCATTTTCTCTTCAATCTCCATCTGTTTTTGTATAGTTCTATTCATTTTCTCAATAGTTACTTCATCTAAATGATCTATTCACATTATTTATCTAATATATATTATCAATACCTTCAATAGTCTTTTTCATTCTATCAATCTTCTCATTATCTTGTCGAATCTTTCTTTCAATTTCTTCTACTTTATTCATAATTTCCTAAAGATCATTTCATGATATCGATTGTGATATATAATCTTACCTCCTTATCATGAATACTTCTTCTAGTTGATCCTTCTTCCCATAATCTTATTATCTCAACTACTTCTTCTTGCCACATTTGAACTTCTTCCAATACACGAGACACTTGTACAGATGATGACTGAAAGATGAAAGATGAAAGATGAAAGATCAAATTGTATGACTAACCTTTTTTTCTTGCCATAATTGCCATTTATTAGCCATAGTAGTGAATCTTCTTTCATGCCTCATTAGTATCTCTCTAACTGTTTCTGATGCTTCTTTAGTCTTCATAGAACTATCAACATGTTCATGAGATATTGATGAAGATATGAATCGTTCTCCTAAATTGATCTTTGATCTTTGATCTTTAATGAATGAATACCTTGTTGTCTTTCTTGTCCAAGAGTTTCTTCAATCATTTGGAATACTTTCTCCATTTGTTGTATTCCTCTATCAGAATGTTCAGCCTAAGAGAATAAATGAAGAGAAAGAAGATAAAAGAGTATTCCTCTATCAGAATGTTCAGTCTAAGAGAATAAATGAAGAGAAAGAAGATAAAAGAGTATTCCTCTATCAGAATGTTCAGTCTAAGAGAATAAATGAAGAGAAAGAAGATAAAAGAGTATTCCTCTATCAGAATGTTCAGCCTAAGAGAATAAATGAAGAGAAAGAAGATAAAAGAGTATTCCTCTATCAGAATGTTCAGTCTAAGAGAATAAATGAAGAGAAAGAAGATAAAAGAGTATTCCTCTATCAGAATGTTCAGTCTAAGAGAATAAATGAAGAGAAAGAAGATAAAAGAGTATTCCTCTATCAGAATGTTTAGTCTAAGAGAATAAATGAAGAGAAAGAAGATAAAAGAGATTCCATTCAACGATCTTTACAACAAACACATTAAATATATTCATTCATATGAATCCATTTCATTATACCTTTTGATCGATTAGATTCTCCAATGAATCAAATGATGATTCCAATTCTCGACCGAACTCTTGAACCTATAATCAATCAATAAATAACTCATTCTAACAATCAATAATCGATACTTGTTGGAAAGTCTTCGCAAGATTGAGTCTTCGTTCTAGATTCTTCTTAAGGTTGTTATATCTGAAAGTATAATCTACAGTAATTCTCCAATTAATCAATACTCTACAGTAATCCTCCAATTAATCAATAGTCTACAGTAATCCTCCAATTAATCAACACTCTACAGTACTCCTCCAATTAATCAATACTCTACAGTAATCCACCAACTAATGAATACTCTACAGTAATCCTCCAACTAATCAATACTCTACAGTAATCCTCCAACTAATCAATACTCTACAGTAATCCTCCAACTAATCAATACTCTACAGTAATCCTCCAACTAATCAATACACTACAGTAATCCTCCAACTAATCAATACTCTACAGTAATCCTCCAACCAATCAATACTCTACAGTAATCCTCCAACCAATCAATACTCTACAGTATTCCTCAACTAATCAATACTGTACCTTTGTTGGAAATCAATACATGATCTTTGTTCTTCTTCACTCAATCTAGATGATTCTTTCAATGCGAATTGAATAGCTTCATCACGTTCCTGAAATATAATCAATCAATCAATAAAATCAACCAATAAACGTACCACAACAGTATTTCCAAATTGAGTATGTCTTTGAATGAATGATTGAGTAGATGGCATATTTCCTCCAAGATCTCCATTCTTCTCCATCCATAATTCACCTTCTCTCACTAACCATTCTTTACCCTTTCGAAGATTCTCTCGAGCCTGTTAATCAATTATTTAATTTTTTTAAATTATCAATCAATATTTCAATTTAATCACTAACTTACCAATTGTCTTTCACTATCAAATTTATCAATTGCTAATTTTTCTAATTCCTCAAACTTCGATAATATTTCATTTTTCTTCAAAGTAATCATTCGTCTCTCATCGTGAGTTAATCTTTCTTTCTCTTAATCAATATTGATTGATTATTGATTTAATGAATGAATATGATCTACCAAGAATACTATCAGCTTCTTCCTTGATACTATTAGTCTTTCTTCTAGCAAGAGGGACTAATTCATTAGCCATTGATTCATTTCCAGTCAACATATCTCTCTCCATTCCAATTAATTGTTCATATGTCTGAAAAAAATAATATGAAATACGAAATATAGATAGAATTATTATGAATAAATATTTGTTCGTGTTGTTTGCCTTCAAAAACTCAAAGAATCTATCCATAAGAATAAAGAATACGAAAAATGAAGATAACAAAAGAGGTGTTTTCCCTTCTTTTCATGATAGTCTAACAATCTTGAAAAATCTACCGGAATAATAGAAAAATAATGAATTTGACTGAGATTGGAGTAATATGTGAGATAATAAGAATAAACTGACATTACTGGCAGACACGAAGAAGTTACGTATTCTCGATCCCTTATTCAATGCTGCCCTATAAAGAGTAAGATTCAAGATCAAAGATCAAAGAACAAAGATCAATTCTAATTCATACTTGACTAAAGCTAATAATTCTTCGACTCCTCCAGCTAATTCACCAGCTCGTTCTAATTTTCTATCATCACTTGTACTAGATATGATACCAATCAATCGACTTCGTTGTTCCTTTAATTATTGATTGATTGATTGATTTATTGATTGATTATATCGATTGATTGATTAAATGATCTACCTCAGATTCAGCTTGAATAGTTCGTAATCCTTCCTCAGTACTTGCTTTCAATCTCTTTCCAGCATGATTCAACCATATTCCAATCTAATCAATAATATATTGATTATATTGATTATATCTAATAGATACCTCATCTAATTCTCTATCAATATCGTCTCCATCTTTCTTCATCTCTAGATTATTAACTTCGAATCTCGTCTGCTTTTCATCAATCCATGAATCTTCTACAGTAGTCCATTCTTCAGCCATTCTAAATGAATCAATTCAATCAATATTCTCATCAATATGAATACTTTAACATAGCTCCTTCAACAATCAACATGGATTCATATATTTCTTCTTCTCTTCTTTCATTATCACTCAATTCTCCAAGTATTCTCAATTGTCCCATTATAGAAGCACCCAATTCCATTGCTGATGCTGTTATCTCTACTATCTCTGATAATGAATATCATCAATATCATACATATATTTCAGTTCATCTATATCAACAGATTGATAAGCCATTGTGAAAAGGAGACTAATATATGAATAATCATTATAAAACATATGCAGTGTTTTGTGTTCGGTGTTCAAGAAATTTTTAAAAAAATGTAAATGAATTTGTAAATAAAATGAAAATGGTATCTAACCATTGACTGAGACACCAATTTGTCTGGCTAATCCATCGGGAGATTGAGATGATGATAGAGCAGATATTGCACCAATACAAACACGAACTATCTATTCATTCATTCATTCAATCATATGAATAGATAGATATACTAACCTCTTGATGATGTGATAGAAGTGAATAGAATGTATTCATATCTCTTAATAGATTAGATCTTAGATGAAGACGTCGAAGAAGTTCTCTCCATGTACAATCTAATGATGAAGCCATTGCTGCATATACCTTAATCATTACTCTGTACACTTTTTAATATTTAATTATTTTATTAGTTTTAAATATATATTTGTCTATTATCTATTATATAATCGACTGACAGGTGCTTCCATTTCGTCTTTTTCCTGTGGAAGGGCGGCAGTTCGAGCAAGAAGAGCTTCACATTCTTCTTCTTTCGCCTAATATATTAAAGAATACAAAATATTGTGATTGATATTTGAATATATCACAGATGAAAGAAAGAAAGAAAATAAATGAATGAACGATTCTGAATGAATTATGCACAGAATTCTGTCTATTTTGAAATGCAGAACGACCGCTCAACATAAATACTATCTCAGAATTAATGCTTATCTGGCTTTCAAAATACTGTCTATGAATTATTTCATCAAAAACGAATAGATATATGAATAAGTAAAGGTTAAATGAGGATAGACATTGATTATGAATAACTTACAGCTAGTTTATTCAGAATATTTTGATGAATATTAATCAATCGATTAGTTTCATCTTGATTCTTTCCTATAGATAATATATGAGGTCTCATATCATCAATACGAAGTCGAGCATAATTATCACTCTACAATATTATATTGATATATTATCTTATATTTCAAGTATAGATAGAATATATGAATAATTCCATCTAATTGTAAAGTAGAGACAATCTATTCTATTTCTATATACTCATCTATTCATATTATTCTATTAAATGATCTGTTCATTTGAATTGAATCCACATCATGTTGCATGGTTTACACTCTCTCATGGAGTGGATATCAAGAAATCCAGGATGTAGAGGTAGAGAGACTAGAGGGAGAGGGAGAGAGAGAGGTAGAGGGACTAGAGGGAGAGGGAGAGAGAGAGGTAGAGGGACTAGAGGGAGAGGGAGAGAGAGAGGTAGAGGGACTAGAGGGAGAGGGAGAGAGGTAGAGGTAGAGAGCCTAGAGGGAGAGATAGAGAGGTAGAGGTAGAGAGCCTAGAGGGAGAGGGAGAGAGGTAGAGGTGGAGAGCCTAGAGGGAGAGGGAGAGAGGTAGAGGTAGAGAGCCTAGAGGGAGAGGGAGAGAGGTAGAGGGAGAGGTAGAGGGCCTAGAGGAAGAGAGAGAGGTATTGGTAGAGAGCCTAGAGGGAGAGGGAGAGAGGTAGAGGGAGAGGTAGAGGGCCTAGAAGGAGAGGGAGAGAGTGATAGCATACAACCATATGGAAGAAATTGAATCTGAGTGCGAATATAATGTTGATGAGATGTATAAGATACATTGAATAGATAGAATGAATATGAATGAGATATGATAGGATGGACAATGATATGGGATGATCAGATCATATTCAACTCAATCTGGAATAAAATAGACCTGAATAAGTCCAACAGATAAGAATGCTTCATCTCCTGCTTTTACTATGATTGTAGATATAGTAGTTGTTGGTTTATTGATTGGTCCATGTTTAGTCGATACTAATGGAGGAGGCGATCGTGTTGCCATTACTGTATTACACAATATTCATAAACAAATCAATCAATAAAAAAATCAATCAATAAATGTAAACAATGAATAAATCGATATTATTAGCGTGACAAGTGTAAAAAGTGAAGATAGAAGTGGTCAGTAGAAGGATATCGCACTATAGACGAGATGGAGGCCTTCTTACACTATCTCTCCCTCTCCTTCTGCCTTCTCTCCCTCTCCTTCTGACATTCTCTCTCCGCCCCCTCACTAGACGAGGTTGATGTTATTGATTGATATATCAGTATAACAACATAACAATTACTCGAGTAAGTATCATATTGTGTCTTGCATCAACATTATTACTAGGATAGACAAATCTTTATCATGCTCTAAGGCTGTTACAATTAAGGTAGTTACTATACTCCTTCCTAGTGTCCTCCAACCTCAGCCTCTCCGGCCTTCTTAAGAGGATTGTACTTCTTGAAATACTCCTTATCGGCCAACTTCTGACGGATACCGTACCAGTGCTCAACCTACAATTTTATATATCTCTAAACTGAATGAATCAATGATGATCATGTAATAGAATGATCATGATAACGCATTGTGTTCTACAGAATGATCTTGATCGGAAGATCATGAATAATCAATAATCATAAATCAATCATAATGGAATAATCATTCAAACAGCAGCAAATGATTAAATATAAATTGAAGACAAATAGATTAAAAGTGATCGTGGTTGATTATAAAATGATCTTTTTCCAGACTACTTATCAAAATTTCAATCAACGTGGATAGGATAAAGACAAATGTAAAATGATACCTCGTGATGGTGACCATCTTCCTTGCCCTTAGTGTATTGGATGCGGTGACGAGGCTTGACTGAACAACATATATAATTTATTTTATATAATCACAAAATATATTAATTATTCGTTTTGTTGTACTCTTCATATAACATAGACCCATTAGTTTGAAGTGTGGAAGTAATAACTACGAAGGTGTTAATGTAATAACACGGTCGAATGGGAACTTCGTTAGTATTGCACAAACGATAAACACCATAGAAATATGTTCAACGATGCTTTAGAATTGTGCCCAATCATACGGTCGAACGAAGAAAGCTCGACTTACTGGGAAGGACAAACTTGTAAACTCCATAGAGGATAGCTCCGGAGTAGATGTAGAAGCGGAAGACGGGGAGGAACTTCCAGCAATGACGCCATGACCACATACGAATCTAAATATCGACCATTATAATAAGAATTGTAATTATAAGCTAGTTCATATTATATCTATCATATTTAATTCATTGTGTATCAAAAGCACAAAACAATACGTTTATATGTGAATTTAATTTGCGCAAGGTATATAATTTACAAGGGCTTTACGTGCATTAAAGATTAGTAGACTTGTCCATACAAATCAATAAAGCGACAGCAGATGCGCTCAATATTCAGTCTTGATAATCACAGATAACATTAACTGCAAATTAATTTAAAGAAATATCACGTACGTATTCTTGTGCGTTCCAGGGCCTGGCAGGCATTCTGGGGTGAAGCTGCGACTCCGGAATGGGGGCATTGGGAGAAGCGAGAGTAACAGCGGCACCGCGAACGGTTTCTGCCGACCACTTGACAGCCTCCAGAATCTTCGTGGCCACCATTACCTTCAAAGAATCATCGATTAATATACGAATATGACGTCATTCAATACGAAAAGAAATGGATAAACAGATGAAGGAGCATAGTACGAGCACCAATGCATCGAAGAACACTATAAATGATTCATAACTATATTAAAAATCTATTTAAAAGAGTTACATATGAAACGGCCCGATTTTAGCTCTAGAATTTTTTTACAGTATGCGTGTAAATCGCTTTGAGAGTGGTGTGTTTGAGATTCTACCGTATAGCTTTATAATCTATTGTGAAGTGATTTTATTCATTCCAAATGAAATAATTAAAAATTCAAATAAAAGTTTTCAGAATTTTTATTTCGTGCCATATTTTTGCACTCATACCATTTGCGTTGTGCGTTTTTCAGTTCATTTGCGAGCACATAAAATCTACTATGGACAAAGGATGAACGAGATCTTCGTGGGTTGCTTCATTGAAATAAGAATAAATAAAGAAAGATTCACGATTTTGATAGTTTCCGAAAGCAAAAAAAAAAAAAAGCTTGAAAAATAAAAAAAAATTTGTTTTCACTAGATAATGCGTGTAACGGAAATTTTTCCGTTTCCCCCGATTTTGCTGGGTTTTCGGTATTTTTGACCGGAAAAAGTTTTCCGAATTTTTTCCGATTTTTTTTTGCGCACAACCCTGATTTTTACGATCGCCATAGAAACAAAAAAATATTGGTTGACTCTGGATTTTTTCCCCAAATATGGATAAAATCACACAAGTCCGATTTTTAAATTCGTGCGCTCACTTTCAGGATCAGGGATTCAGCGAAACTCGAGTATTTTGAAAATATTGATTGCAGCTTTAACACAATTTTAGTACATGTATTGTGATCAAAGTGTAATAACTTATTCTGGCAAATACATTCATTAAAAGAGGGTGGTATTGAAATAGATATATGTTATTGGAATGATCTCAGACACATTGTAATCACTTCTAGATCACTTCATCAACTCATTACATATTCCTCAAAGAAAGTTGAGTTATTGAAAGAAATTATTAATCATATGAAAAATATGTCAAGATCCAAAGTGAATTTATTTTTAATATCATAATTTAATATGTGACATCAACTAAAATGTGTGACGTCATAAATATCTTCATTCATTCATTGAATACATTCATATAATGAAGATTAGATGAAGATTACTCAGTGAATATGTCATATCAAGGATGGAATAGAGTCTCATTCCATGCTTCTCTCCCTCTCTCCCATCACTCTCCTCCTCTCCCCCCCTCCCTCTCTCCCTCTCCCTCTCCCTCTCCCTCTCCCTCTCCCTCTCCCTCTCCCTCTCCCTCTCCCTCTCCCTCTCCCTCTCCCTCTCCCTCTCCCTCTCCCTCTCCCTCTCCCTCTCCCTCTCCCTCTCCCTCTCCCTCTCCCTCTCCTCTCCCTCTCCCTCTCCCTCTCCCTCTCCCTCTCCCTCTCCCTCTCCCTCTCCCTCTCCCTCTCCCTCTCCCTCTCCCTCTCCCTCTCCCTCTCCCTCTCCCTCTCCCTCTCCCTCTCCCTCTCCCTCTCCCTCTCCCTCTCCCTCTCCCTCTCCCTCTCCTCTCCCTCTCCCTCTCCCTCTCCCTCTCCCTCTCCCTCTCCCTCTCCCTCTCCCTCTCCCTCTCCCTCTCCCTCTCCCTCTCCCCTCTCCCTCTCCCTCTCCCTCTCCCTCTCCCTCTCCCTCTCCCTCTCCCTCTCCCTCTCCCTCTCCCTCTCCCTCTCCCTCTCCCTCTCCCTCTCCTCTCCCCTCTCCCTCTCCCTCTCCCTCTCCCTCTCCCTCTCCCTCTCCCTCTCCCTCTCCCTCTCCCTCTTCCTCTCCCTCTCCCTCTCCCTCTCCCTCTCCCTCTCCCTCTCCCTCTCCTCTCCCTCTCCTCTCCCCTCTCTCCCTCTCTCCCTCTCCCTCTCCCTCCCTCTCCCTCTCCCTCTTCCCTTCCTCTCTCTTCCTTCTCATCGATTCTCCTTTTCCTTCAACTAGACGTATGCCCCTATCAAGTCCTTCATCCTTCACACTTTCTATTTCATTCAGGTTAGTCTTTCTCTTATACAACAATTACAAATGAAGCTCTCTCCCTCTCCCTCTCCATCTCCCTCTCCTCCTTCCCCTCCCTCTCCTTTTCTCCCTCCCCCTCCTTCTCCCTCTCCTTCTCTCCCTCTTCCTCTTACTCTCCATCCATTCATCCCTTCCTCTTCATTTGTTCTTCATTCATATTTCTTTTCTCTCTTCAGAGTACAGTTTTGATCATTCATTATCATCCAGATTAGATCAATATCATATCATTTGATATATACGATCTTTCTTTTCTTTTCAATTAAATACATATTCTTTATTTGTTAGTAGTTGATATATATACTATATAAAATGAGGGACTCCTATTTCCCATTCTTCTATATATTCATTTCCCTCCTTTACCGATGGATAGAGGGAAGAAGGAAGAGAGAAAGAAGATGAAGAGGTAGAGAAGAAGCTCTATATAGACAATCAAATTGTATCTTGAGAGGGGTATTATGGATTCATCTTCATTTTATATTCTTTGTAGTAGTAGTCCACTATACTATTAAAGATATGAGATTCAAATAATGATAATAGATATTTAATTTGATTAAAGTATCTGAAAGATACGAATGATATAATTGGTTAGATGCGTTAACTAGTTGGGTCCCCCGTGCAAAACGCTCACAGGAGGGAGATCATGCCAGATTCAATTTAATTCAATTTGAATTTGATTCAATTTTCTCAAATTCAATTTGAATCGTCATTCCTCATGACCTATTCCCCATATAAACCTCCTATACCTCCTATACCTCCTATAACGATAAAGTAGTTCTCGAGTGAGCTTCTCCTCTAGTCTTCCTTGTTAGACTTCAACTTAATTAAATAGTAAATGACTACATAATAAGAAGAAGGAAATGAATTGAATTGTATTATAGAAGTGTTGATCATGATGAACCAATTGCATTCAAAGTTGATGGACAACGATTTGATGGAAATTCGAGAACTTTCAAATTTGCTGTCGACACTAAATATAAAATTATGATTGAAACTAAACCTCATATTGAATTTCAGTTAGTTTATTATATACTCTACTAATAGAAAATAACCTCAATGTACATGGTATTTGATAACAAATTATTTTATTTTATTTATCATAAATTTAAAAAAAAGATGAAAAAAACATTGTGAAGATTCAAGAGTCTAAGAATATTTTGGATTGTGCTTTGAATGAAAAACAATCGATCTGTTCATTCATTTATATTCCAATAGATGATAAATATGTATTGATTGCAGTCATCTTCATATAGGAGGTTCAGATTTAGCTCTAATTGGGGAAGGAATCTCATCGGGTAAATATGGATCAGATTGGAATACAACTGGAATAACTCCAACTAAAAGAGGATCAAGGGAAAATATTGGATTGAATTTACAAGTAATTATTCATTATTATAAATATTATTATAATATTATCATTATTGGCGACTGACTGACAATGAGTACTATGAACTGAGAAATACTGAAAATCATTATTTCGGAAGAAAAATATCTAGATACAATAATGACAAAATACTTGTTTTATTTACTTGAATATTTTTTAAATCGTGTTTTGTAGTCAATATCGATAAGCTCAACTACTTTTGCTTAGAACTTTTATCCTTGAAAAAAATATCTAAACAGTTATAGTGAATTTTCAACAAAAATCACTTAAATCTACTTTTAAAAATTCCATTTTTCGATGTTAAATGATAGTTCATGGTCATTCACATAACAATCCATAGTCTCAATTCATATCTCGTGTTTTTGAAGTGAAAAAAAGACAAAATTCCGTAGGTTTGAACTCAGGCCTGACCACAATCATTTGACGTTTTAACAACACCGAGAAAGTGCTCTAACAATAAGATAAATTTGGGCATTGAGACGTTTACAGATAAAAGAAATTTCAGGGTAGTTTATGTAACAAATTTCGTGATTTCTTTTTAGACATATTCGTTTACCTAAAAAACACGAAAAACAACTTGTTATTTACCCTATGGTTGATCACAAAATGTATCAAAGAACAGTTGCATTTCATTTTTAGCTGTCCAAGCTTATACAGGAGTAACTTGGTCCAGTTAGATTGTCGCTATTTTGCTTTAAACACGTTTTACCAAGAGGTCAATATGGAATCTCACCCGAAGGTGTTCGGGGTTGTTGAGAAGAATTGAGAGCTCTAACGTGAATGGCATAAAGGCTATTTAGTAGTCTGTGCGTTTCACTGCTAGAGGCTTTGAATGGTATCCAGTAGGGTTTGTCGCTATTAAACTTAATAATTCATTTTTCGAAAATCAATAAACATATTGCATTTGATTTTGCTTTTTCCCATAGTTCGTGAGAATGAATACCTAGAGAGCTGAGGGAATAGATATAAGCATAAGGTAGAGAATAGAGTAAATGTTCAAACAATTCGTTTCTCACTACAAGAATGTATCAGAAGATAGACACAAATAGAAAAGAATACAAAAGATAAAAGACTATTGAACCATTCATCAAACATCTACATCTTATTCTGTAATACATGCTGAAAACGGAAATCAGCAAGTTAAAAGGATCTAAAAATGATCTGGCATGATAAACCGAAAAGAGATTCGAATTTCCTCAATTTTGATTTCGTACATCGAACCAATAAATAATAAGTGAATATTCAGGGTCCAGGAGGTGTTCTACGTTCAAAATTACAATGTAAATTCTATAAGAAAGAAGATTCTCATTGTACATGGGGACATAAAATGAATTGTCTTCAATGGAATTGTTCTATTGATTCTGCTGGAAATATTTCATTAGGAGAACAAAATATTAAATAAGTCATTGAACATAGATATTTATATAGTAATAAATTAATATAGATACAGTACCGTGCAAAAGTCTGGCCCCAAAATTTGAATCGCTATAACTTTCTTCGTACTTGATCGATCGGCCCCAGGATTGTTTTATTAAATAGTGTACCCATTGGAGATAATTTGTATGTTATTGATTATTATCTGCGATGATGAAATGATTTTATCATTCTTGAAATGCCGAGGTGCGAACGTAAAAATAGGTTTATTCTCAGGTAGATTTTTTCTAGTAGTCCAATTTTTTTTATGAGGAACGAACAACTATCGGTGAACGTTTTAAGCCATTAACCACGTTGCTTGCATATCGCTCCGAGGAATTAGCTAATTTCGCCTGACCCATGAAAATTTCGTAAAACTGTCATAACTCAGTCTGTAGTTGAGCTACGGGCCTCAGATTCAACAAGTATTATCACATGGTCATTGGGCACCACCATGCCAATTTCAGAAGGATTCCGCTTCTTGAAGAGAAAATTCGAAAAAAATCCAATATCATATTTTGGGCAAACGGTATTTGCCAGCCGGTTTTTCTAAAAATCTAAAAATTTGGTATGATGTGCACAAACATCTACAAAGTGGCGAGATTACAGGAGTTCAATTACGACGTTGCCCATAAAATTATCATTGACAGTCAAAGTGGACGGAACCTAATTTCGTTCGTTATGGAGAATTATTACGGGTCAATAACCCAGTATTTCATATCAATTTTGATCGGATTTTGACCCAAGTGTTTAATAAGCACATTTCCTACAAGTATCCCCAATTTAGTTCCACTATTGGACATTCCACCTCTTTTATCTATCTCTTTTCTCGCAAAATTCCACTTTGACTGTCAATGGTATTTTTATGGGCAAAGTCGTAATTGAACTCCTGTAATCTCGCCACTTTGTAGATGTGTTAGGTAGATGTTTGTGCACATCATACCAAATTTTTAGATTTTTAGAAAAACCGGCTGGCAAATACCGTATGCCCAAATTATGGTATGGGATTTTTTTCGAATTTTCTCTTCAAGAAGCAGAATCCTTCTGAAATTGGCATGGTGGTGCCCTATGACCATGTGATAATACTTATCTGAGGCCCGTAGCTCAACTACAGACTGAGTTATGATATTTTTACGAAATTTTCATGGGTCAGGCGAAATTAGCTAATTCCTCGGAGCGATATGTAAGCAACGTGGTTAATGGCTTAAAACGTTCACCGATAGTTGTTCGTTCCTCATAAAAAATTGGACTACTAGAAAAAATCTACCTGAGAATAAACCTATTTTTACGTTCGCACCTCGGCATTTCAAGAATGATGAAATCATTTCATCATCGCAGATAATAATCAATAACATACAAATTATCTCCAATGGGTACACTATTTAATAAAACAATCCTGGGGCCGATCGATCAAGTACGAAGAAAGTTATAGCGATTCAAATTTTGGGGCCAGACTTTTGCACGGTACTGTATTTAATAATAATTATATTTAATAATAATAATAATATATTTGTATGTGTATTTATGAATTGATTCAATCGAACTCATTCCAAATCAACATCTCTCATTTTGATTCATTTATCCCGTTGATCTTTGATCTTTGATCTCATTCTCATCGATTCATTATTGATTGTATGAATGTGATATACATAGTTGTGACTGTATAGTGTATACAAATAAAGTGAGTGAGACTATTCTAAGATGTTTACTTCTTAACTTCTCTTCTTTGCGTGTCAATTGAAGATAAAAGCTAACGGTTCCATTCTCCATGTCCTTCCCCTTCCATCTCCTCCTCCATCTCCTCCTCCATCTCATCATCGTCCCCTTCATCTACTTCACCTCACCTTCTCTTTCATCATCTTGATACTCTTCATTCCTTCAGAAATGAAGATTCTTCTACTCATACCTCTTATTGTTTATGCGCAACAAGATCAACAATGTAAGTGATTATCTATTCATTCAATCATTATCTATTCATTGATTCTAGATGGTCAATATAATAATGGTCAATTTGTTCAACGTAATCAATATACAATGATGAGTGGATCATCTCAACCACAATATGATTCATCTCAGAATCAATATCCCAATCAATTCAATCAAAATCAACAATTCCAGACTACTCAGAACCCTAACCAATATAACCAAAATCAGAATGGAAACCAAGATCCCAATCAATTCAATCAAAATCAACAATATCAACAGAATCAATATGGATCTAATCAACAGTACCAGAATCAAAATCAATATTCTCAATCTACTCAGAATCCAAATGATCAATTCCAATATCAAACACAAAATCCCAATCAATATAATTCTTCTCAGCAGAATCAACAAGGACAAGTTCAATACGATCAATATGGAAGAGTAGTCAATCAAGGTCCATCATCAACTCCTTATCCTAATCAATATAATAATAATAATCAATATGATCAATCGAATGGAATTCCAAGTGAACCAATATATGATGCTGATGGCAATCAAATCAATTCTCCGTCTGGAAATAATCAAGGATCAATGAATGGAGGATATGATAGTAATGGTTCCAATGGAGGTATGAATGGTATGAATGGAGGATCAAATCAATATAATGGAGTAATCAATAATCAAAATGGACAAAACTCTCAAATGGCTTCACTTACACAATATTCATTCAATAATGGAGCTTGTTTCTATCAGGTTAGTATTTTATCTTTCAACTTTGAACCTTATATTTTTTCATATTTATCATTTTATTGATTAATAAATTCTAATAATTCTTTAAAATTAAGAATGGTGAAGTAGTGGAGAATGGACAACGTCGTCCGTTGAATTCAAATGAATTACAACAATTACAATCATTCCAACAACAATTAACACAATATGGAAGAGATCTTTCTTCTTCTGTAAGTATTCCTTCATCTATTGTTATCTCATTTCATTCAATTGAGTAAGAAATAAATAAATAAAGTTTAAAATACTAAAATGAATGAATATATTGAGATGGGTAATTTCGTAAGTACAATATTGAATTGGAATCCCTCATCTGGTCATTCTCTTCCTTCTTTATCATCTACTCCAACTATGCCATCACTTCCTTGTTTCTGCACTCAAACTTCTTGCCAGGTACTCTATTCAATCATAGTTGATCTTTGATCTTTGATCTCTATTCATTGATCTTTCATCTTTAGGCAGGATCTAATCTAAACTCCAATTCTTATTCATCTCAATACATTGGAACCGTTCCCCAATCTCCTCAATTCGATCAGAATAATAATAATCAATATAATCAGAATTCGAATCAATTCCAAAATCAAAATAACCAATATCAGAACCAAAACGGTCAATTCCAAAATCAGAATAATCAATACCAGAATCAAAATAATCAATACAATAATCAAAACCAATTCCCTAATCAGAATCAATATGACCAGAATTCCCAATATCAGAATTCCAATTCCCAATTTCAAACTAATCAATATCAACAACCACAGTACAATTCTCAACAATCATACGGTAAGAAGTAATTGTATGATATTGATTGATTATGACTCATACTGGGTAATATTGTACACTTTACATTGTATCTCATCATTCGTTTTTCATTCTTCCTTTAATCTTTTTTCTCTCACTTTGCAGATAGGATAAATATTTGTTTAGTAACTCATTTTGATGGCAGAAAAGAGAATACAACGAAGGAGAAGAAGATAGAAGAGAAAAGGAGAGGGAGAGGGAGAGGGAGAGGGAGAGGGAGAGGGAGAGGGAGAGGGAGAGGGAGAGGGAGAGGGAGAGGGAGAGGGAGAGGGAGAGGGAGAGGGAGAGGGGAAAAGGAGAGTAAGATGGAGAGGAATGGAACATGGACGAACAAAGTAATTACCCAGAAAGAGTGGTTAATCTGTTTCATAATTATCTTGATAGATATGGTCTAAGTAGATAAGGGATTGAATAAAAAGAAGATAAATGATATAGAGAGATGATGGGATACCTTGAAATGAAGGGGAAAGTGAGTGCATTTCCTCAATCTATTCATTCATATCTATTTAGATATAATAGGATATGAATACGATTCTACTTCTATCACTTATACTTTATCTTCCATTTATTACTACATATAATATTCCTCCCCAGGGAGTTCCTCGTAGTGTTGCAGAGGTTATTTAGATCATATTCATTCATTATTGATTGATTGATTTATTGATTATAGTTAGATGTCATGATCTCTCAATGCTTGCTTACTTTATGTAAAGAATGGATAGCAGAATGTCATTGGCACTGTGATCAACTAAAAGGACCGGTTAGTTCATAATAATATCCTCATTTATTTTATCTTTTAAAACCTGTGAATTGCCGCAAAATGTTCAAATGGATCTTCTTTTTAATACTCTATTTCATATCGCATTTATTTTAATGACTTTCTAAACCATTCATTGTTTTAACTAGAGAAAAGTAGATTATCAATATCAAGAGGAGGATCAAAATATTAATACTCTATTCCATATAGCATTTATTTCATTTTACATTCATTCCAGTAATGTGCATTGTAAATTCATGAAACTGGCATAAGAAAAATAGAGTTGATTAAATGTTATCTTGTCTTCTCTAGAGATTTCATAAACTTAAATCTATTAATGAATGACTCTTCAGTTACTTCATAAACGTTGTATGGAATGTCTTGGATGGAAAGGAAAAGAATGTAGAGAATGTTTTGATCTATGAATATTGATTGTATCTATTGAACTATACGATAAACTTCTTCTTTTCTCTTCTTTTGTTCACACGTAGATTAGACAAAAGTATATAGGACTTATCTTGAAGTAGTTAGAAAGAAGAAGAAGAAGAAGAAGGAATAGAGGTATCCTTCAGTCTTCTCTATTTCACTCTTTCAATATGGAGGTTTGTATTCTTCATTATCATCTCATATATCATTCGATTACATCGTTTAAATCATCTACTTTCATATATAATTGATCTATTAAGCATATGAAACAACGAACTCTAGTATCTTCTGATATGGATGTTGATAGAATTGTTAAAGAGAATAAAAGAACAACTGTTATTGAAAGTAGAGAGATTATCTACTTCAAACGACCTATGGTATATTCATTATTATACTGAATCATCTAATGATTTTATTGATGAAGAGAAGTCATTCAACTCCTCGAAGTTCATTAAATGAAAAGAAGAAAGAAGATGAAGGAACATTTCTATCTATTAGAGATACTCCAATAACGTAAGATTCATTATTCATTCATCAATATAGATTATATTATTGAGTAATCAATCAAATGGAGAATCAAATGATAGTATTCTACAAGAGAAGGATATAAAAGATGAAGTTGAAGAAAGATTAGCTGATACTGAAAGAAGAAATAGTGATACAAGGTATGGAGATTATCATATCTAAAGTATATTCTTATCAAGTCAATTGAAATTAATAATTCCATTTTGATATTCAGACCATCATCAACATTTCGTGTATCATTCCATCCTTCGACGTATCCTCAAGATAACAATTTCTAGATTATCAATTCTTATATCTATCACATTTATCTATAACATTAATATGATAATATATTTTGTATGACTAATTGAATATAATAAAGATGAGCACAAGTGAAATAATCTTCGTTTTCTTTGAATTAAAGACTCTGATAAAGAATAGATCGACTAGACATATGAAGTAACCAGTACATATAGAAAACAATGAAAATATAACAATGAATATGAAATAAATTATTAGTATTAGATATTATTATAATTTGATGATACAGAAGGTCATCTTTTGATTTGTTTAATAACAAATATGAGAAGAAGAAAGATAACCCGTAAAGGTATATAACACGGGTCTCCTGTAAAAGTGTAGCAAAAACGGCCGGTTTTGCCACTAGGAAAAATTTTTTGTCTCCGATTTCGATGAAAGTCGGTTAGTGGGTGTGGTTGGGTGGCATGAGAAGGCCTAGCCACTTGATTTGGCCAAAATTGCAGATTATCGATTTTTTGTGATCTACCCTGAAAATGATCATAACTCGGTTCATTTTCATCGTACAACGAGCTGATAGGTGTCATTCGAACCGTATTCGAATGCTCTTCAAAAAAGTTGTTTATGACCCGATCGCTGATATGTCGTCTTCAGGGCGAAAAACGCGAAAATCAAATTTTTTTCCCAAAAATGTGACCTGTTCTCGAAAATTTTCTCTTGGGATCATCCGTATTATTGCACAAATTATGTCTTCAAACCATGCACGATATCCCTATATAGTTCATTGCTCGTATCTCTTGGCCCGGAAGGTCGATTACTAGATAGCTACTGGACTTAGTCGATTTTTAGCACTTTCCGTTTTTTGATCGTATCTCACTTCAAAGTTGTCCAAATACCTTTTCAAAAACATAGAAATGATTCTCTCGAAAAGGAGATTAAAGAGGTTTTTATTGTCTAAATTGCTATACCAAGCCGTTTTCGAGTTATCAAAGAAAATTGCTCCAATTTAGTGTTTTCACCGCTTTCATGTGTTGAACTGTGTTGATGTGTCGCGGATGCTTTGGTGCATGCTCGTATTCCTTCGAAATGGAACCGATTCCGACTCCTTGCTGAACCTCCTCGAGCATTCTCTTGTACAGTCCAAAGGCGAAATCCATTATGGACACTCTCTCGGGTCTAATCTTGTGCTCTCCTCTATCCCAGTGACACTCGAGGTTCCAGTGAAGGAGGAAAGGACTTATCAACTACCCTCGCATTTGACCAGCGATGTTGATATCTGCACAATATTTGCTCAATTATATAACAGTTTATAATGTGGAGTAAACATATTTGTAGAATTGACTGCATTCTCTGTTCAACACATGAAAGCGGTGAAAACACTAAATTGGAGCAATTTTCTTTGATAACTCGAAAACGGCTTGGTATAGCAATTTAGACAATAAAAACCTCTTTAATCTCCTTTTCGAGAGAATCATTTCTATGTTTTTGAAAAGGTATTTGGACAACTTTGAAGTGAGATACGATCAAAAAACGGAAAGTGCTAAAAATCGACTAAGTCCAGTAGCTATCTAGTAATCGACCTTCCGGGCCAAGAGATACGAGCAATGAACTATATAGGGATATCGTGCATGGTTTGAAGACATAATTTGTGCAATAATACGGATGATCCCAAGAGAAAATTTTCGAGAACAGGTCACATTTTTGGGAAAAAAATTTGATTTTCGCGTTTTTCGCCCTGAAGACGACATATCAGCGATCGGGTCATAAACAACTTTTTTGAAGAGCATTCGAATACGGTTCGAATGACACCTATCAGCTCGTTGTACGATGAAAATGAACCGAGTTATGATCATTTTCAGGGTAGATCACAAAAAATCGATAATCTGCAATTTTGGCCAAATCAAGTGGCTAGGCCTTCTCATGCCACCCAACCACACCCACTAACCGACTTTCATCGAAATCGGAGACAAAAAATTTTTCCTAGTGGCAGGCGTTGCTACACTTTTACCGGAGACCCGTGATAAGAGACAATAGGCAAGTATTGATTAGAAATAAAAAGACTGGGATTAATAATAACAGGGATAGAATATAACAAAAATGCTACTATATGTATGTATATATATTAAGCTATGAATAATATCTATAGAGGAGGAAGAGCAGAAAAGTCAACGATACGCCAATTCTCACGGACCTTAATTATATTATATTTAACTGAATATTAATATGAATAAACTTACTTTATAAGAAGGATATAATCCAACTTTATTTGTTCTTCTATTAGTTCCTTTAGAGAATCCATCCCAATGATTACCAGCTATTCCTATGACGTCACCAATCTATAACGAATTCAATCAATACTCTTATCTATCAATCAATACTCTTGTCAATCAATCAATAGCCTTATCAATCAATCAATATCCTTTTAAATAAATCAATAGCCTTATCAATCAATCAATAGCCTTATAAATCAATAAATAACCTTATCAATCAATCAATAATCTAACCTCCAAATCTATTTGTTGATCATTCTCTGCTACATGCCGTTCAATGGCGACTTGTTCATGAGCTATAATCGATAATCGATTGATTATGAATGATCTACTATAATATTGATTACCTTGTTGTCCACCATAGTAGTATATATCATCAAGAGAATGGAATTCATTTCCAATAGCTTGTCTTCTAACTTGCATTAATTCATATCCCATTCGACATACCTTCAATCAATCATTCATACCGTATACTATATAATATTGATTGATTGATTACCTGACTAGAGAATGTACAAACAAGATGAGAACAATGAGATAATAATTGAATATCAGTGATTACTCCAAGTAATGATGAATCAGTATATCTATAATATATTAACTTAATCATTATATATCTTTATAGTCGTTAACCATACCTACTATCCAATTGAGCTGTATTAGCATTCTCAATATCTCCGTAAACTTGATATTTGGGATACCTGAATTAGAATTATGGATTAATGAATGAATCAATAAGTCATACTTTTCTTTAGCTTCTTTGATAACAGTCGGATCATCGCTAGCGATGTAAACTTTTCGTTCTATTTCTTTTTCTTCTTTTCGTTCTAATACTCTGAAGTAAATCTGAAATATATTAATATTATTGAATGATTGAATATTATCTATGAATACCTCAGTCCATTCCATATATTCTTCAAGAGAATGGAAAGCAGCTTCAGTTCCTACTTTATCTGTTCGTCTGATTTGTAATCCAACTATTTCACCTATAATTAATAAGATTCTATTATCAAATACATTCTTGAAGAAAGAAGACTTTTTGTGAAGAAGAAAGGACATTAGTTATCCTTCTTCTTCTCTCTATTCATCTTTTATAACTTTCAATGTCTCTTTCTTCCTCTATGGTCATCCATGGTCATTTCATGGTTCTCATAGATACGAAAGAGTACTCAAACATAGAAATAGTCAGTGTCTGTTAGTACCTCCATATATTCATCTCTTCTATACCTTCTTCTTCATGATCTACTCTATATTACTACTTATTCTATTCATTCATCTATCAGGTATCATATCTTATCATTCAATTATATCATAATGAATCTATCTATAGATGAACTCCAATGTAATGTAGTCAATACAATACAAGGAATATCAACAATGTCATGTCCCTCAAATGTTAATCAATGTATGAAGTTTACTTGTGATCTCAATGGAAGTAAGTATTCATCTATCTATTCATTCATTCATTCATTCATTCATTCATTAATTCATTCTTATAGTGGATAATGTATATAAAGGATGTAATGATCTAAATAATCCACCTATATCATGTCTTCAACTAATGAATAATTGTATGTCTATGAATGGAAAGGGAAAATGTAGTACATGTTATGGTGATTATTGTAATTCATCAATGTATTCATCTATTCTATCTATATTACTTATACCTTTACTCTTACTTTTATTCTAATGTTCTCTATTCTATTCTCAAGACCTCTTTTATTACTCTAAATCTTTCATCTTTTCTATCACAATCATTCCATTATGTGTATTCTCTTCAATTAACCTTAATAAACTAATAACTAATATGAATACAAACCTTTTCCAAATGGAATCTTTTCTATCTTTGAATCGAGATGTTTTTGAAGTTCTTCATTGCTTCTCATTAGATACCATAGAAACTGAAATATGATAATGGATTAATCTATTTCATATTTAACTTTAGTTAATAGATAATGAATGAATAACCTGTCCAACAAAGAACACAGAAGGATTGGAATGATATTGTAATAGTTGATTACTAATAGAAGAAGGAAATGAAAGAGGAAGAGTATGAGGTAGTATTCTTAGACTATCAACAATAGGTAATGATACAATACGTGATGATGATTCCTTTTCATATCCAATTGGATTATCATTCTGAAATAATTAGTTATTTTTATACTATAATCATTATTATTCAATTAATTATTCCAGACTAACAAAAGTATAATGTCCCAAAATTATTTCTGTATCTAACTCTTAAAGGGAGCGTGTCCTCTCTCAATGGCCTCTTCATAACGCACACTATTTTTCTGTTCTCTAACAACGAGAGAGCGTAGAGCGTTGAATAGACCATTGACAAAGGTGTCAGCCCCTTTGATAAGTTCATTCATTATATCAAGATATTAATTCATAGTATAATCATTCTTATAATTTCTTAATCAACACCCACACTCGTGATAGTATTAGAAAACCTTCATGAGTGAGTAGTAATAAAGTATTGAGAATGACTTTACTACTACTATATCCTATTATCTTCACTTAATCTCTTGATATAAGTCTTCACTTACTCCTATTGCATCTTTTGCACTACATGAAGAAACAGGAAGAAACGTTGATAACCATCCTTTGCGAGAATATCTGACATAACTAATATTCATTTCATTTAATAATAAATAAATATAATCGTAACCTCCATTCTTTTCCATCTCCTTCTAGAATAAGTGTTCTTCCTTCACCAAAAGCAACTATGAAACAGTATGCAACATGATGAAGTTGACATCCAAATCCACATTGTTTATCCAAATTACACATTAAGATTCTAAATTATAATCTTAATCATTTGATCTTTCCCGAGAAAAACTTCTTCCAAACGAAAGAAATTGTTTGGCTTGAACAATTTCAATTCAAATAAAAACAAATGTATCTTTTCTTAATCTTTCATCGTCAAAACATTTAATTATGAGAATAATCTTACTTGGCCTTTGAACAATCGGATGGATTTTGAAGTTTAGAGATCACATTCTTAATTTATTATATGAATAAAAAATACAAGTGGAAAATATTCAATAAATAAAAAGATAAATTCATGTTCACTTATGAAATAAGTATGATAATAGTATAATATATAATGTAAATTGATAAAAAGTGTATTCGAACCTGTATATGAGTAGTTATATTAGCCAATGATTTCTTTCTCCAATCTTCAGCTTTATCTACAGCGGAAAATTGGGAAGAAACACCAAGAAGGGATATTAACTGAAAAATATCTAATCAATAATTATATCAATTTAAATTGTTATAAGTTACTTCAAGATTCAAGCTGCTAATAATATTAAAATAATATATTAATAGCTCTAACCTGATCTTCAATATGTTTAGCTGATTCTTTTCTATTAACTTTATCATCTACAATATATTTCTTGACATAATAAAATGCTTCCCATATCCTATCATCCAATTCTCGCCTTAATAAAAACAATACATTATTTATTTTATATATTCATATTTATTATCAATGACTTATTTTTTCGTTGATTGGAAACCTCGAAATACAATACATCTCCGTCGAGTATTAAACTCATTTGCCCCCATTATTTATTTCATTTAAATATTTTTTCGATTCTCAAAATTTGAATCGTTAGCATCAACGATATCAAATACTTTTTATCATTACTCTTTGCATAACAAAAATTGTTTAAAAAACTTTTTTTCCATAAATGTCATCGACAAATGAATTTTGAACAGAAAAAATTAAGATTAAAATTAAGCGTGGAATATTACAAATTCAAAAGCTACAGTACTCCCATCCATTTTCGGACCAGCTTGTTTCGTGTTTTAGCCAATTTTTGCAGCAACGAAATCTCTGTTTTTGATATCACTGATACTCACGATTAAGATTTTGAGAACGGAAAAATATTCATACACAGAGGAAAAGGGAGTAAAGGAGAACTCGAAAGAGCTGTATTGTATAAACTCCATACCTTTTTTCTTCATGATCTTTAGAATATAACAATTCCTTTTTATTCTCTTCATTCAATGGTTTTATTGTCTCTTTCTGTTTCCATTCTGATAATTTCTCTTCTCTTTTCTTTTGTTGTAAGATTTCTTTCAATAATCGTTCATTTTCTCGATGTTCTTTCTTCTCTTCGTCAGCTAATTCCTGTAAAAGATCAAAGATCAATCATTCACAAAGAATTTTCTTATTGATACGACAAAGTATAAAAAGAATATCGGAGATGTCAATGAATAGAATGAATATATAATGAATGAATACCTTCAACTTCTTATTTTGTTCTTTTAGATCATAGATTCCATCAACAGCTAATCGGAGTTTCTCTACTAATCCTTCATCTATCACATCTATAAAGATACATACTAGTCATTCATATATCTCCCTCTCCCTCTCCTTCCCTTCATCGCTACATTTCTCTCCCTCATTCTCTCCCAATCACTCTCATAAAGTACAAAGTGAAATAATAACATGAGCAAACCTCTTTTCTGTACATAATATAGATTAGATGAGAAGTATATCAAAGCTATAACCCATGTGAAGATTGCTATGACTGCTAGATTCCTCATTCCCATTCTGAAGTCATGATGATGATTATAATGGAATAGAGGGATATATGAGAGGAAGAGGGAGAAGAGATGGATAACAATGGAGAGAGAGGGAGAGGGAGAGGGAGAGGGAGAGGGAGAGGGAGAGGGAGAGGGAGAGGGAGAGGGAGAGGGAGAGGGAGAGGGGGAGGGAGAGGGAGGCTTATAGTTGTGACAGATTGTAGAATGGATAGTGTAAGAGGAGAAGGATGAATTAACGATCAAAATATAGAATTCATTCTAGTCATACAATAATATCAAAAAGATTTTATTGCTACACAAAATAGAATAATATTAACTGATATTGGAAAAGAATGGAATGGAAGTCCAATATAAGGCCTTTGATAGATGGAGAAGTAGATAGAGATATTGATTATGAGAATGAATAGATGAGAAGAAATAGTCATGGTTGAATGGATTAGTGATTGAATATCATTATGATGGTGGTATACTGATATATGGAACAATGGGGTGGGGAGGTAGAAAGAGAGGGAGAGTGAGGGGGAGAGGTAGAGGGAGAGGGAGAGGGAGAAGTAGAGGTAGAGGGAGAGAGGAGAGGCAGAGGGAGAGAGGAGGATTTGCAAGATGTGGGAGGGCGAACAACGTCGTCCGAATGGAAATGGGACTAGAAATTGGAGTCCCTCTCTCTCTCTCTCTTCTCTGTCTCTCCCTCTAGCAGCTGTCTATAGTAAGAGTGGTAGAGATGACAGAGTAGAAGACAGAGTCAGAGACGCAGACACATCCAAATCAATTGCTTCTCCCTCTTATAACCATTTTATAATCTAGAATATGATATCTCGATTGGAATATGATAGGTTACGGTAGATGGAGGAGTACTGTAGAAGGAGGAGTCAAAGAAAGATCTGATTGGATAGAGAAGTGACCTTGGTGACAGTTGTGCATACATTGGAAGAAGAAGAAGAAGATGATGAGTACGGTAGATGAAATGAATATTCAATTGTATTGATTGATTAGAAATCAATGAGAAATGAAGAAATAATAATAGAATACACTCTTATCATATAGATATAGTCTCACTCTATCTATCAATCTATAATATACATTCTCTCCCTCTCTCTCCCCTCTCTCCCTCTCCCTCTCTCTCCCTCTCCCTCTCTCTCCCTCTCCCTCTCCCCCTCTCCCTCTCTCTCCCCTCTCTCCCTCTCCCTCTCTCTCCCTCTCCCTCTCTCTCCCTCTCCCTCTCTCTCCCTCTCCCTCTCCCTCCCTCTCTTTCTCCCTCCAAATCATGAATCTATTCTGTACCTTTCTGTTTCTATTTCTCTTATACAAATTTGTTCCCGCCAAAAGTGAAGTTGAGTCATATTGGTTTAAATGGTGAAAATATGATGGAATAGAATGAGGAAGATGACGGAGAAGGAGGGGAATAGGGAGGGAGAGGGGGGAGAGGGAGGGAGAGGGAGAGGGAGGGAGGCAGAGGAGAAGGAGGAGGGAGAGAGAGGGGAGAAGAAGAGAGAGAGGGGGAGAGTGGAGAGGGAGGGAAGCAGGGGGCTTATTGTATACCAGTGATTATTAGTGGTAATGAATGTGCTCAAGTGCATGGATCCTCCAGAGAGAGAGAGAGAGGGAGAGATAGAAGGAGAGGGAGAGATAGAAGGAGAGGGAGAGATAGAAGGAGAGGGAGAGATAGAAGGAGAGGGAGAGATAGAAGGAGAGGGAGAGATAGAAGGAGAGGGAGAGATAGAAGGAGAGGGAGAGATAGAAGGAGAGGGAGAGATAGAAGGAGAGGGAGAGATAGAAGGAGAGGGAGAGATAGAAGGAGAGGGAGAGATAGAAGGAGAGGGAGAGATAGAAGGAGAGGGAGAGATAGAAGGAGAGGGAGAGATAGAAGGAGAGGGAGAGATAGAAGGAGAGGGAGAGATAGAAGGAGAGGGAGAGATAGAAGGAGAGGGAGAGATAGAAGGAGAGGGAGAGATAGAAGGAGAGGGAGAGATAGAAGGAGAGGGAGAGATAGAAGGAGAGGGAGAGATAGAAGGAGAGGGAGAGATAGAAGGAGAGGGAGAGATAGAAGGAGAGGGAGAGATAGAAGGAGAGGGAGAGATAGAAGGAGAGGGAGAGATAGAAGGAGAGGGAGAGATAGAAGGAGAGGGAGACATAGAAGGAGAGGGAGAGATAGAAGGAGAGGGAGAGATAGAAGGAGAGGGAGAGATAGAAGGAGAGGGAGAGATAGAAGGAGAGGGAGAGATAGAAGGAGAGGGAGAGATTGAAGAGGGACATAAAGAGATCATCCCGAATCTTGAGAATAGACAATTAGAATGAGATAATGAGATAGATTGTATGATGAAGAAGGAGAAGGAAGTAGAGTCATGTATATTGTGATTGTTGATAGATATGGATTATGATGGAGAGGGAGAAGGAGAGGGAGAGGGAGAGGGAGAGGGAGAGGGTTTGTGAGAGGGAGGGGAAGGGAGGGGGGGAAGGAGAGGGAGAGGGAGATCGGATAGGAGGGAGAGGGAAAAGGAGAAGGAGAGGGAGAGGGAGAGGGAGAGGGAGAGGGAGAAATTGTAGATGAACGACGTGGCAACATATATTTCTCTATCGAATATAGGGAGAATAGTAGTTATTGTGAAGAAGAATGAAATTGTTCAATTGATATATTCAAAATAATGAAAGATATATGGATATATGTATAGTATTCTTTATTATTCATTATGATATTGTTCATATCAGACGATATTCTTACGAATAGATTATTTATGGCTTTTCCTTACAAGTACTCTACTACAAATGCAAAGTTTGAGTGAATAAATTATTTCTGATTCACAATTCCATGCATGATCATACATGGTCATTCATGATTATTTATCATTCCTTGATCTTGCATGGAAGCTAAGATTCAATGGACGGATAATCCATGGATAATTCGAGTATATTCCATGTTCCTTCGTGAACATGAATGACACCTGAACGAAGATTATTGGAACTAAAGACGAATTGAATTTTCAGTTATTGATTTTCATTAATGATTAATCAAATCTATTGAGCTTAAACTCGAGGTATCAAATCAAAGATATTAACAATCTAATCTAAACTATTGTAAATGCCCAATCATCATGTTAGCTTGATTCCTTCAGTTATAATTTGATATTCCTTTGATGGGAGTCAAAACAGGAGGATCTTCTTATTCACTAGATCTATACTTCAGCATTTTATAAGTAAACTTCAGTATTAAAGACGACAATCGAATTGGAAAATTGATCAATGAAATAACTGACGAAAAGAAACCGTTGTGAGTCCAATAGACTCAATCAAAAATTTCAAAAGAGGAATGAACTAAACCAAACAGACATAGACAAGGTCAAATGGGGAACTGCTGCACTGAACACACGATAGGCAAAGAAGCATAATAAATAACTTTTTAATTTAAAAAAAATAAAAATAAAAAGTATGCCAGCCCGATGCGGGGCTCGAACCCGCGACAGCCAGATTAAGAGTCTGGTGCTCTACCGACTGAGCTAACCGGGCACGTCAAGACACGATCGTAGTTACATTTTTGAAACATATGAGCCATATACCACATCAATTTCTATTGCAACGATAACCATTCATTAATCACAAATTAGTAAAGTATACGAAATTATGTACATATTCCATATTTTAAATCACTAAAGAACTTATGTTTTGTGTTGAAAGTGTTGAATGTGGAAGAAATAAATATTGAATAGTAATATTATGTAATCAACGATAAATAAATCTTAAATCTTATTCATTTATCATAATACAACGTTTATTTCGTTTACGACTGAAAAAAGTTCAAAGATCAACATGATCAAAGCCGGAAACATATACACCACGGTGTGTTTTCCTACTTTTTACTTCAATGTGAAACGCTGTGCCTCCACTCTTTCCTATTTTACATTCTTGTTTATGTATCATTTAGTTGTAATTATAGAGTTAATATTTGTTATTGAATATATAATTGAGGTGATATGTTATCAGAATTGATAATCGCTTCGACTCTTATCGTTAACGCCTTCGCTGTACTCAACTTCAAATTGTGAGTTGTCCTTGCCAACTCAACACTTTCTTCTTTCCATTCTATTACAATACAAATCTATTTCTATCTTATTATAATGGATAACGAACACATATTGTATAATAATAACAATAGAATCTTTCTTCAATATTATTCATATGTTTATAAACTAAAGTGTTGGTTTCGCTTCGTAGTAATGCCCCTATTACATACACTTGTATACAGTCCCGCAGAATCGCCGCCTTAACAGGCGTCACGCCACGTCACGCGGCGTGACGCCTTGATCGCCATGCTGTTTTCTGCTCAACTGTAAGTGTTTTAGGTGTCTCAAATACGTTTTTGATAAGCTATTCGGTGATATGCATATAATGCACATGAGAAAAGAATAGAAAATTATTTTAAAATTAATGAAAATTAATTTTTAAAATATTCAGTGGTGTCGTGTAATACCGAAATTCTCAATTATCGATTGGGAAAATGAAGAAATACAGTAGTACACCACAAAACGGTATTGCCGTGCCATATTTTAAAAATTAATTTTCATTAATTTGAAAATAATTTTCTATTCTTTTCTCATGTGCATTATATGCATATGACCGAATAGCTTATCAAAAACGTATTTGAGACACCCAAAACACTTACAGTTGAGCAGAAAACAGCATGGCGATCAAGGTGTCACGTCGCGTGACGTGGCGTGACGCCTGTTAAGGCGGCGATTCTGCGGGACTGTATGTACATAATATTAATAACCATAACAAATAGTTGAATTATTCTGGTGCATATGACATGAATACAAGGTATATTCATAGTATTGATTGTATTCAGGACATCATCATCATCAGATTCTTCATCAGCATTCATTGGTGATGTAGCTGGTCGTTCAATTGGTGATAGAATGAGACAATTCCTTGCTTCACTTCAATACTTTCGTATATTCATTGCTATGTGGAATATATTCCTTATCTTCGTCATGTTTGTGTTAGTTTATTCTTATATTCATTAATATTATATGAGATAGTCATCTTCTCTCATATGAATCTATCTAATAGAAATATATAATATATATAATATAGATATAGTATATATTGATTATTCTCCATTCAGATTCTTCTCACATTGATATGAATATATTCATTGTTTTGAGTGGAGGACTCGACTGTATATATTACATGATTATATTAACATATCATAAATATATTGTATCTATCTATCCTTCTATATATAGACAACAGTGTTCAATGGTTGTTATTTACTTAATAGTATTCTTTTCAGTCTCTTACAACAATTCGCTTTTATTGATTACTATAAACTGTCATAAATCAATAAGATTACTGTAGTTTCTGTCATATGTAGATTACTGTATCTTTTCGATTCATAATTGTACTATATATGTCGATCAAAGATTATCGTCTTCATTGTTGTATCTCTCATAGATTACACTACATATACTTAAACTAGAATTGATAATATATGATAGATAGACATTATATAGGATATTATAGATTGAAGATGAGACATTTTGTCACTTCTTCAATTCAATCTATCCATTATAATGTTTGATCAGCTTCTTTCAATAGAAGAGTTCAGAATCCTTTTAGTCGAACACTATCCCTCTCCCTCTCCTTCTCCCTCCCTCTCCCTCTGTATTGTCTTTATCTCTACCCCTTAGTATCTCGTGTACTTCTTTACCTTCTTATCGATCGTTTAGATTCACTTAGGTTCTATTGAGAGAGGCATGGACAGAGAGAGGAAGAGAGGAAGAGGGAGAGGGAGAGAGGAAGGAGAGGTTGGAGATGGAGAGAACGTGACGTGTTGCTTGTTCATCTTTTACTTCTTCTACTCTACAAAACTTATTCTCGAATATCTCTTCTTCCTGTCAAACACTTATGTTATCTACTCTCCCTCTCCCTCTCCCTCTCCCTTTCTCTCCTCTCCCTCTCCCTCTCCCTTTCTCTCCTCTCCCTCTCCCTCTCCCTTTCTCTCCTCTCCCTCTCCCTCTCCCTTTCTCTCCTCTCCCTCTCCCTCTCCCTTTCTCTCCTCTCCCTCTCCCTCTATATCTCTCCATCATAGAGTCCTTTCCACTCTTCTTCTTTCTCTTCTCTTCCAATCGATGTCTATAGAAAGAAAGACTTGAGAAAGAGACTGCTAACTCTCTTTCTTCTTCTCTCACGTCGTTCACGACATCTACGTCGTCTACTCTCTCCCTCTCCCTCTCCTTCTCATGTCATTTCATATCTAATAGAGTCCTCTCAAGAGGATATATCCCTTCTTCTTCTTCTGAAACATTCCTCCCTTTATCCATATAAACGTCTACTATTTTTCTTCTATTTATTCATTTTCTATTCCTCTTTTCAGTCTCTCCCTCTCCCTTTTCAGTCTCTCCCTCTCCCTTTTCAGTCTCTCCCTCTCCCTTTTCAGTCTCTCCCTCTCCCTTTTCAGTCTCTCCCTCTCCCTTTTCAGTCTCTCCCTCTCCCTTTTCAGTCTCTCCCTCTCCCTTTTCAGTCTCTCCCTCTCCCTTTTCAGTCTCTCCCTCTCCCTTTTCAGTCTCTCCCTCTCCCTTTTCAGTCTCTCCCTCTCCCTTTTCAGTCTCTCCCTCTCCCTTTTCAGTCTCTCCCTCTCCCTTTTATTCTACCTCTCCTTATCCTCTGTTATCCTCTTCTAGTCACTTTCTTCTTTTTTCTCATCTTCATTTTCCTTCTCCTCTATCCCTTTTCTTCTCCTTAATTCTTTTTTTTTCTATTTCTTTTCTCATTCCCTCTTTCATTCAATACAACCTATTGACAGCATTCCCTTCATTCATCACACATGCCCGGTTAGCTCAGTCGGTAGAGCACCAGACTCTTAATCTGGCTGTCGCGGGTTCGAGCCCCGCATCGGGCTGGCATACTTTTTGCGATGTGTTTTACTCTGTTTGTTATCTTTATAAAATAAAGGACAGAATTGTATTTTTGTATGTAATATTACAAATAAATGAATACAATAAGATCAATGAGAAATCTCCAATACATTCATATTAGTATATAGATTGATATAAATCAATAAAACTTGTTTATTGTACTTTAAACGCTATCTTCTTCTTATTCTTCACAGTATCCATTTTGTTTTCATTTTCTGCCATTCTTCGCTCTCTTTTTCTCTGATCTCCATTTCTCTCTCTCCCTCTTCCTTTCTCTCCCTCTCCCTTTCTCTCCCTCTCCCTCTCCCTCTCCCTCTCCCTCTCCCTCTCCCTTTCTCTCCCTCTCCCTCTCCATTTTACTCTGCATCGTCCTATCGTTTACTTCATTCATCAATAGTTGCCACTAGATATCATTATAACTCTCTACAACAATACTCTTATCTTTCTCTTTTCTCTTCAATTCAATAGTATTCATTCCATTCCATATAAATATTCATTCATTTTATTCCAATATTGAAGTATTCGTTCATATGATTTCATCTGCAGTGCTCACTCTTTCATTATGGCTGCTATCAGTCAAACAGAGGGGAGAGAGAGGGAGGAGGAGAGGGAGAGATAGAGGAGAGAGGGAGAGGGAGAGGGAGAGAGAGGAGAGAGGGAGAGGGAGAGGAATGGGCGATAGAAGTAAAGTCTCCTCTCATCATCATCATACTTTTCTCTTTAATATTCTCTAACTCAATTTATCTCTTTCTTCATTCACACTTAATCTCTAACTGTTCTTTTATTCTATTGGTCCTTCTCTCCCTCTCCCTCTCCCTTCCTCTCCCCTCTTCTCTCTCATTTCTCTAATCGGGTGAAAGGTATCGATATAGTTCTTTCTCTTCAGATTCAATGGATTGGTCATCACCAAGAAGAAGTATATCAACTGTCACTAAACCTAATGAAGTTAGTCCCCTTTTTGATCTTTGATCTCTTCTTTTTCTTTTCTTTCAAACACAGGAAATGAAAGAGGAAATGCATATGAAAGTATGTTGCAATGAGTGTACATTCATAAGTCTTTCTCTCTTTTACTCCTTCCCCCCCTCTCTCTCTCTTCTCTCTCTCTCACTCTCTCTTCTACCCTCTTTCTCCACTCTCTCTCTTTTTGTACGCTTTCATTTTTTATTGAACGGAAAATAAACTATAAGTAAAGTTAAAATGAAAGAAGTATTGACCATATTTCTTTTTCTTCTTCTTAATCATCTTCACTATTCCTTAAAGGTATCATTATTCTATATGAATAACTTTCCTGGTCGTCCTCCTCCATTCTCTCATTCTAATGGATATAATCCACAATCACCTCATCGTTTCTTTCGTGTAAGTTCATTCACTGACTCCGCCCCTTTTGATCTTTGATCTCTTTAGGATGAAGGTGGTACAAGTAGTACAATAAGTACTCCACCAATGTTCGATCCTCGTCGTTTCTCACCCCCACAATTGGATACTCCACCTGCTAATAATGTATTCTATTTATATTATAGAGATATAGTACCTAAAAGCATCATAATTAGATAATGATATTCAATGACGTCATTGAGTCTTTAACGGATATCTACCGTATTCCATCTAAATTCTATTGATTATATCATATTCTTCTATTCATTCTTCTTCTGGCATTGTTTTAGTTTGAGATGTGGTCTCTTACTCTCTTGAGATAGCTCATCTTACCACTCTCTCTCTCTCTCTCCTTCTCTCCCTCTCCTTCTCTCCCTCTCCTTCTCTCCCTCTCCCTCTCCCTCTCCCTCTCATCTTCTTTAACCATATCCACTTGTAATGATCTCTAAAAGACCTCTAATACAATATGGAGTTGAATAGATGAAAACAAATGAACCATTCCCATATATATTCTCATTCACAACTATATTTACCCTTTACCATCATTCCTCCACCACCCTCTCCCTCTCCCTCTCTTTCTCCCTCTCTCCCTTTCTCTCCTTCGTCTCAATGAATATTCTGTATATCCATTCCATTAGATATAAGTAAGAAGAAGAAGGAGAAGGAGATATAGTCAGTGTCTATTCTCATAGAATATATAGTCATTATAGAGAATAACATGAAAATTAGAGAGGGAGAGAGGTTATAGATACGTAGAGGAAGTGGGAGATAGAGAGGGAAAGAGGAATAATTATGAAGGAATTGTTACACGATGGACAAAATATATTCTAAAATATAAAGAGAGATAAAGTGAATATAATATATTGCTTGATTATTAAGGAAAGTATTCGATCATTTGGTTTTGATGGATGGAATAGTGAAGGATCATCGAATAATCATTCTAATCAATTAAATATTGATCATAATCAATCAATAAATAATACTGGACCATTAACAGATCCTATTATAAATAATAAACATGTAAGTATACTTATCGATTCATTGAATGAACGATAATATCTAGTTATTCCAATGTTACGAAATAAAGAATGAGAGAGATGTAATATTCATTTGTCATGTATCGTATTATTCATTAAATATGTATTAGTATTCATTATTACAGATGAAAATATGATATTAGAAGAGATTATAATGTTGATGATTATATAGATATCATAAGAAGATATTGATAGATATAGATATAAAAATTATAAATGGATTGAGAGATAATCGATTGACCATGATATTACAACAAAAATTGTACTAAAAATTGCATTGAGCAAAAAAAACATAATTTTTCAAATTTATTTTTACAGAAAAATTAAAAATTAATAATAATAATAATAATAATAATAATGATAATAATATAAATTGAGGATCATTTTTCTTCATCATCTCATTCGTTTTCTTCTCCTTGTACTGAACTTGGAAATGAAATAGCACAAATGTCATTCCCTATCTATGTAAGTTTATGAAGATAATAATGAATGATCTATGAAATAATGAATGAATGAAAAGATATTAGGAGATAATAATGGAATAAGTTAATATGATATAAACAATACACAACAAGGGAACTACTTTATCTTACCACCTTTTCCTCTAATTTTGATATCCTGACGTAAATCTATATCGAATAAGATTTCTAAAAAGTTATGTCAAAAATTCTACATTCGCGTTTCAACTCCTTTTTCGGTCCTCTGAAAAACGTACTGGATTTGCCCAAAAATGAGGCCAAAAAAGACCAAAAAAGGGTCCAAATAGCCTAAATGCAAAGAAGGGGGCATAAATACACAAAAAGAAGAACCAAAAGACACAAAATAGTCCAAAAAGGACCAAAAAGGCCTAAAATGCCAAAAAGGCCCTCTTTTCAGAGGCCCGAAAAAATTCAAATGCGAATGTGGAACTTTTGACATAACTTTTTCAACCCCTTATTCAATGTAGATTTACGCCAGGAAATCAAAATTAGAGAAAAACGTGGTAAGATAAAGTAGTTCCCTTGTCACTTTTATTCTATTAAAAATTCTATTAAGTATTTTTTTTATTCTATTAAAAACACAAGTAATACGAAACGTATAAGAAATAAATAGAAAAAATGTAATTTTGAATTTTATTTGATATTTATCAATTTCATTCAATAATTATTAATAAGATGAAAGAAAATTATTTTTAAAAAGTTTTTAAAGATTGCCTTAGTAATTTTAACTCTCTAAATATAATTATAAGCATAGATTTAATATATATATATATTAGGTTGTAACATAAGTTCCTTTCGATTTTGAGGTGAACATTCAAATAAAATTATATTTTTTTATCGACGACACTGCGGATGGATATATTTACTGTTGTAGCCGATGGGTCCCTGCTGTAATCCAGCAACACCGTGGGCTCACTACTTTTGGTAAGACTTGGGTTATTGTGCAAACTGTGAGGCCAACCACCTTTCGACATCTTCTTTGTTCTTCAACTTTTCATTTACTAAAGTAAGTGGGAGGTCTTAACTAAAAGCGCAACACGAGAGAGTAAGGCCGGGAGGGTGAGGAGGGACAGGTAGTATATGCCAGAAAAATTTGACTGTCTTTATATAACGGATTTTAGTTGGTCAGTGCGAGCGGAGACGTGACGAAAAAAAGATTTGACAGCGCTGTGGACGTGGCCATATGAGCTATGGCTTCAAATCTTGTAGTTTTCTACAATAGAGGTCCCCGATTTTATCAGTGACCTCAACTATACGCATGCAATTCATTGGCTCCTTTCAAACTTCTTTGAACATAGAGCATCTCCATTTTCTGATTTTTTTCAGGCTTAGTGATCGATTCTAGTTTCTCTCCTTTTCAAATTCACTGGCTAATATGCACACTATTATTGTGAATGATCCATCTCTTCAACCAAGCTACAAGATTGTCAACTCAGGCGCTTTCTCTTTTAAGAAAAATAAAAGAGGTAGAGGTCCCAATCCGCGATTTTATTCAAATTCACATCAAATGACCACTATTCGTATTCTCAACTTTTTGAGTTTTTCACGCTTACTTAATTCTAGCGAAATAGTGGGTGTGGATGATCCAAGTGTGGCTGACATTCAAGGAGGGGTATCATATTGATCGCTCTCCTTTAAGACGAAAAGCGCATCTCAAAAGTCAGGACCGTACCGCCTCGACCATTCCTCTTTTTCATAATATAACTTCCGCTTTTAAATTTATATAAGCAATTAGTCAGCGTATGGGTGGAGGGTACATATGTGTGGTACACCTAACCTAGTTGGTGATTGATTTTTGTTAAATCCATGCGAGAGAGAGCCGGGGACAAATTGGACTTTGAAACTTGATTTTCAATTTATGCAAAAAGGCGAGGCATACTAATCATTAAATGGACGTCTCAATCTATGATACTGTGGGTTATGTAGAGGGGGACACTAGTTATTTATATGCACCACTGCAGGGAGCTCCGTTCAAAACGAAGCGAGAAACAACAGTGTAAACACATCATACTCAAATCGAAAGGAACTTATGTTACAACCTAATATATATATATATTTTTTAAATATCGATAAAAGTCGATATATTTAATAATCATCCTTTTATCCTCTGTTTTGTATTTGTCTTACTATTCATTATACTCTAATCAATTGGAATGAAATGAATTCGATTGAATGATAGAATAGATAGAGAATAGACTATTTGATAGATGAGAACAAAACAATCCATATCATCATTTAGATGTTGAGAAAGAGAATGTATTTATCTAATCTTTCTATTCATACTTCTTACCTCTATTATCAATTGATATTTGATCTTTGATCTTTGATCTTTTATAGGAAGGAAAGGCTCCTCCTCCATCAACACATTATCGATCTGTATCTACTGTTAATCCATATCATAGGTGTATTTAATACTCTTATTTCAAAATTTGAAGTATACGTACACTTTCACTTTAAGTCTACTTCAAGTATGACGTCACTATTGTGGTGTTACATTTTCAAAACGTGCGCACGGCGTGCGAACGTTTTGAAAATGTAACACCACATATGAAAGTCTACTTATAGTGAAAAAGTGAATTCACTCGCTTGAAGTAGACTTAAAGTAAACTTCAAGTCAGTAACGTATATTAAGTTTTGAAATTCAAGAGTCTCCCTCTCCCTCTATTCCTTTCATTCATTAGTTATCTTTATCTTTAGTCTAGACATCATCTTCTTCATATCATATACTACTATACTATTTTAATCATCAAACACCTTACTAGTCTTCACCAAGTACACTCTCTCATACTCTTAATCTCTCCCTCTCTCCTCCTTCTCCCTCTCCTTATCTCCTCCTCCTCCTTCTCCTCTCTCCCTCTTCCTCTCCCTATCTCTCTCCCCTTCCCTTCTCACTTACCTTCTTCTTCTCCATTTTCTCTTTCCATCTGTGCGACATTTTATTACTCTCTTTTAGCTTTCATCGTTCCATTTTCTGTGTTCAGAGGAGAGAATCGAAGGGGGAGAGATGGAGAAGTAGGAAGAGGAAGAGAGAGGGAGAGGGAGAAAGAGGAGAGGGGGAGAGGAGAAAGAGGAGAGAGGGAGAGGGAGAGATTTTCAGTTGTAGAATGAGGGAGAACATGCGTGTGCTTCGTCTTCTTCTCTCACTTGTTATCGTTTTGTGTCGTTGGGTAGACGAAGGATAGAAGGAGAGGGAGAGGGAGAGAGAGAGAGAGGGAGAGAGAGAGGGAGAGAGAGAGGGAGAGAGAGGGAGGGAGAGAAGAAGAGATGAGGAGAGATACGAAGAGGGAAAAGGAGAGGGAGAGATTGTGTGCAAATGCAAAACAACGTATAGAAGAAGAAGGAATGAGTCTAGGCAGTCTTACATCCTATCCTTCTACTTATTTATCTTTACCCTTCCTCTCTCTTCACATCCTCCCTTTCCCTCTGTCCCTCTCCCTCTCCCTCCTCTTCCCCTCTCCCTCTTCCCCTCCCTCTCTCTATCCCCTTATTTCCCTTCCTTTCTAAGCATCACTTCAACATTCTAATTGCATCGATATCAAATATCATTTCTCTTTCCCTTATTCATTTTATTCATTTCATATACATAATCATTACCAATCAATCAATAATTATACAATAATCAATCGATATCTTGAGAATGGCTGATCTCTCAGTAGAATCAACAAATAGACAAAGTCCATCATCACAAGATCAATCTACTCCACTTCTTACTTCATTACAAGTAATCATTAATCTATCATAAACCATATTAACTATGAATCATGGGATAAGAGATGAGAAGAGTTTTAACTATTTAAATATTTAATTAAATATTCTCAATATTTGTCGAATGAATCATTTTGAGAGTGGTTTATGATTGAGAATTAATGGGAAATATTAATAAGGAGAGATTCTTCCATTTACTTCCTAAATTTATAATTGTATACCAAATTATGAAGAAAGTCTTTCTATTGAATCAATCAATAATATCTTTCTTTATGGGGAAGACAACACAAAATGTAGAAAAGTTTGTATATGAAATTCATAGCTAATATTTTAGCAATAATACACAATGAGCTAATTTCCAAATCTCCGCTCTTGCAATTCTCTCTCGCTTTCTTTGTCTGCGAGAGAGCGTTGCAGGAGCGGAAGTAAAATTAGCTCGACCCGCTTTAAACTTATCCAATTAAGAGTTCACAAAACAATATAGATTTTTTTATAAATTTAAAAGTGTTATTGTTTAAGAAATATTTTGCTCACAAATAATTCATAATCCAAAAAGTATTGTCTCAATGAGAAGTTTGATGATGAACGAATCATTTGAATATAAAAAGAAAAGAGGAAGTGGAATATGAATGCCTCTCTCTCCCTCTCGATCCTTCTTCTTCTACGAATAGTCTAGACAAAATAATGTTATTTTTTTATTTTTTTTTATTTCTCATATTGATAAGATCCATAACATAAGATCCATAACATCAATTGAATATAAAGTATTCATTGTATCATAGATGATACATTTCATAATATGGATCTCCTGTAAGAATCAAGGAAGACAACCGAGAGTTGAAAAGTTTAACTCACCGATTTGGATGAGACTTTTTGATTAACGGGGGAAAGGAGAAGACCTAGGTACTAGGTTTCGCCAAATTAGCATTTTAGATGTTTTTTTTTTAAATCTGCAACTTAGGGTAACTCACTCATTTAAATTGTGACCTACAGGCTGTAGGCTACAGCAAGCAATTTTTTTCAATCGACTCGTAAAGAACTAATCTAGATGTTACTCAACAAACTAAATGTGCAAAAACGCCATCTTCTACCTGTTATGTTCGAAAAATATTTTTGTTAAAATGAGTTAAAATTTTAAACTGTAAGGAAAAGTTCTCATTTTTCTTCGTTTTTACAGGAGTTCTGTGATAAATGAAATAAATAAATGGGAACTCTAACTAAATATTAAATGAATTCTTTCCATTTTAATATTAATAATATACAGTGGTGGCCAGAAGGAAAACATATTTTGGTTTTTTTGAGAATTACTTTTCTTGTAGCTAACCGATCACCTTGAAATTTTTATAGGTGATAAGACGTTTCAGAAATTTCACTTCGGAAAAGGACACTTCAGAAACTAATTTTCAGAAAAGGACGTTTCAGAAATTTCGCTTCAGAAAATGCCATTTCGGAAAATCTTTTCCAGAAAAGGACGTTTCAGAAATTTTCATTTCAGAAATTCCAACTCAGAAAAGGACGTTTCAGAAATTGACACTTCAGAAATTCCAACTCAGAAAAAGACGTTTCAGAAATTTTTTTTCAGAAATATCAACTCAGAAAATAACGTTTCAGAAAGAGAAGATCGTTTAGAATAAATTTAGTAGCATTCAATTACAATGGGAAAATTTTCTCAAACGTCCTTTTCTGAGTTGGAATTTCTGAAGTGCCAATTTCTGAAACGTCCTTTTTTGAGTTGGAATTTCTGAAGTGGCAATTTCTGAAACGTCCTTTTCTGAGTTGGAATTTCTGAAAAAAAATTTCTGAAACGTCCTTTTCTGGAAAATCATATCTGAAGTGGAAATTTCTGAAACGTCCTTTTCTGAAGAGGATTTTCTCAAATAGCACTTTCTGAAGTGAAATTTCTGAAACGTCTTATCACCATTTTTATATAGTGTGCTCAGACGTGTTTCACAATGTACACCGAGGCATGGAGCCGGGTTTTCAATTTCAACGGCTACCAGGCTACAGTATCCATAATGACTGTATGGCTAATTTTGAGGAAGTTACTTCCCCTCTAATTTTTAAACGTATTCATACAGTTTTTACGTTTTCTTCTTCACGAATTTATTTTTAAAAATCAAATAAACAAATTTTTATCAATATTCAACGCTTTAACAATCAAAATAATTGAATAAATGAATGTCACAGCGGATAACTCAAGGGGGTGATATTTGGGGGAATTCAGGTGTAAATCAATTAGTGAACGGATTAAATTAACAAATATTAATGTAGTACTTAGTTTCCGTGCTTCTGACTGATCCAACGTCGTGCGGCGAGCAGGAGCGTACGATAGCCGTTGCGATCATGCTTCCATTGATTCGCTGCAAAGGATATAGTCCGAGTTCCTGTGCACCATGACGCTTCTGCCATCGTGATGCATCGTGGGGACAAGCTTCTGGGCACCATCTCGAGTCCCGACTGGTCTATGAACGTAAACCCGGTCGTCCGAGCCCAAGAGATTGAACTTGGACTCGTCCGACCAGACGACCTTTCGCTAGTCTGCGACTGTTTATTTGAAATGAGTCTTTAGCCACTTCAGACGATTCTCTCTGTTCTGAGGAGATATTATGTGCTTCGTACTAAGAATTCTAGCGTTAAAACCAGTGTATTTGGGTTGTCTAGGGATGGTGTGAGTCCATGGAGGAGTGACACCATATAAAGCCATTTCTTGCTGGTTGATTGTGGAGTTCGCCCGCGGGATCTCGCGCGATATGCTGATAATATTCCTGTCATCAAGGTGCTAGGTGATGCGTGAAATACCAGGCAGTGATGGTTGACGGTTTTTCACGGATTTGGGGACCTTTTCAATGATACAGGAGATCGTTGACTGGTTTACACCAAGATGGATAGCAGGTTCGGATTGCTTCAGACCATTCACACCGCCGCCGAAGATGACGCAGGGGAGAGATAGTACATTCCTTTCGGTTTTACTATAATTAAAAAAACAACAATACAAGAAAATACATTTAAAAAATCATAATAAACAAGCAGAAATGGTGAAAAAATGTTATCCTTTTGAAATTCTCAAAATGCCTACGATATGAATATTGATATCCAATAAATGCAAACATTATCGATAAATGACTATAGTAGCGTGCGTAAATACTTTTTAAACGGTGAAAAAATTGCATAAAACAACGAAAATCCGTCGCAACTTCAACCACTCAAAATGAGCCATACGGTCATTTTGGGATACTGTAGCCTGGAAGCCGTTGAACTTGAAAAACCGGCTCCATACCTCGGTGTACATTGTGAAACATGCTTGAGCACACTATATAAAAATTTCAAGGTGATCGGTTAACTAAAAAAGTTATTCTCAAAAAACCAAAATATGTTTTCCTTCTGGCCACCACTGTAAATAATTAAGAAACGTTCATTTGTTGGGGAGAAAGCAAGATCAACTTCACTTTCATCAAGGAAATTATCAACTATGGCTCAGAAGAGGTTTAGTCATCATTCATATTAATGATATTAAATTCATATCATCATATATTTATATTTTACTTCTTCTTACAAATTTCTTCTTAGTAATTAATGTATATTTTGTATATTAATGGTCTTCAATCTCTTCAATTTCCATATTCTTTTTCTACAATTTTTAATTCGTGTTAAAAATGAAAAAAAATATATGATCAATAGTCATTATATGTGATAATATATCTAGATATTATTTATTCCTTCTTATTATCACTTTTTACATTTCCCTCTCCCTCTCCCTCTCCATCTCAAACTCTCCCTCTCTCCCTCTCTGCATATGTCCTTGTTGTCTGTTGAGTGTCTATACGTGCAAAACCCATCTCCTGCTTTACTCTCCCCTCCTTCTCCCTTTCCCCCTCTCTCTCTCCCTCTCCCTCTCCACTCCCATTCTCTCCCTCTCCCTTTCCCCTCTCTCTCTTTCCCCTCTCTCTCCCTCTCCCTCTCCCTCTACACTCCCATTCTCTCCTTCTCTCATTCACCATCTTCTCATAGTTTCGTCTGATCTTTGTTTAACTAAAATCATCTCTCCATTTCTCTTCTTCTCTCATATCCCACACACATCATTGTCATACACGATTTCACCTCTCCCTCTCCCTCTCCCCCTCTCTCTCCCCCTCCCTCTCTCCCTCTCCCTCTCTCCCTCTCCCTCTCTCCCTCTCCCTCTCTCCCTCTCCATCTCTTCTCCTCCTCCCTCATATTTGCAAAACAGTGAGGGAGAAAGGTACATTGATTGATCTGCGTGAGTGTTCGTATCAAAACATGGACGTTTATTTCACATTTCTCCCTCTCCCTCTCCCTCTCCCTCTCTCCCTCTCCCTCTCTCCCTCTCCCTCTCCCTCTCTCCCTCTCCCTCTCTCTCTCCCTCTCCCTCTCTCCCTCTCCCTCTCCCTCTCCCTCTCCCTCTCTCCCTCTCCCTCTCCTCCTCTCTCCTCTGATCATTGTATCTCTTCATCGATTCACATTCTATTCACTATCCATGTTGTCTGCCCCTCAAGAGAAGAAGAAGAAAAGAGAACAACGGGTAACTATCCCCCCCTCTCTCTCTCTCTCTCAATCTCTCCCTCTCTCCCTCTCCCCCTCTCACTCTCTCTCTCTCTCCTTCCCCTCTCCCTCTCCCTTGTCTTCGTTCCCCATTCCCGTTCTTTTCATATCTTTATGCTGGTTCTCTGTTGCATGATCACCAATCAATTTCACTTAATCTCCCTTTTCCTCTCCCCCCTCCCTCTCCTTCTCCCTCTCTCCCCCTCCCTCTCCCTCTCCCCTTCCCCATCCCCTCCTTCTCCCTCTCCTTCTCTCTCCTCTTATTCTCCATCTGATCATCATCTCCTCATATTACCTTAGTTAGTACTCATCCTTCTATTCTTCTTCTCTTTCATCATCATTCCTTATATCGATCTTCTTCTTCTTCTTCTTCTTCTTCTTCTTCTATCAATCTCTCCTTATTCATTAGTTCATTCTTCATTATATTTCTAATTCTTCAATATCATTCATTCTATTAGTTCCTCATCTAATCATACACTAAAGTTTGGTCGAGTTTTCTACCCTCTGCTGCGCGCATCATTTATTTCCTTTGCGTATGAATATTTTTCGAATCTCAAAATTTTAATCATAGGTTTCCGTTATAAAAAGTTCTTTTAATGACTAACAGAAATGAAATAATTTTTTATTAATGAGATAAAAGGTTACAATGGTCCTTAAATGATGGGTACTAATTTACTTGAAATGTGTTCTGCATTTATCTGTAAGAAATCAAATACGCTGTAAGATTTTTTCACTTCACTGTCATTTTTCGGACCAGTGTGACTTACCGTTTAATTGTTTTTTTCTCATGAATCGAATTTTATTTCATTTTTGAAAGTCATCAAAAGAACTTTTTATTATGGAAACTTGATTAAGGAATTGAAAATCGAAAAATATTCCCGAAATAAATGATCAGGCGCAGAGAGTACAAACTCGACCGGGCTGTAACTACTGTACATTCCATTATGATCTTTGATCTTGCTTTCTCTTTGTCTGTATAGATGGATTGATTGATAGTTCATATTCATATTGTATGGAAGTCTTTATCACGTCTTCTTCTCTTACTATCTCTTTCTATTTCTTATCGATCACTACTACTATCATTCCAGTGCAGAGGGCACGAATGTTGGAAGGGAGAGGGAGAGAGAGGAGGAGAGAGGGAGAGGGAGAGGGAGAGATAGAGAGAGAGGGAGAGGGAGAGGGAGAGAGAGGGAGAGGGAGCGATAGAGAGAGAGGGAGAGGGAGAGGGAGAGAGAGGGAGAGAGAGAAGGAGAGAGAGGGAGAGGGAGAGAGATGGGGGGGGGAGATGTATTCGTCTTCTTCATCTCTATCTCAAGTTAGGATCATAGTGTGTATGCACTTTCACCTTTTCTTCTTCATCTTTCCTTTCATTCTTCCAATCATTCTCATTTTATTCCATTCATATCATCTTTTTCATTCATTATTCTATTATTTCTATCGAGTGGTTCATATTTGTATTTTTTTGCAATTCTTATCTTTCTCTGCAACGAAAATATGCACCGAAGGTATGTTTCCTCTCCCTCTCTCCCCTATCCTCTTCTTCTCTTGATCAACGTCTATCGATGTGTAATCTAGTCCTCATTCAATCCTCTATCAACTCTTCTTCGATATCAAACTGATTTTCATGTCATTTTGATCGAAGATGAGTTGACGGAACTCCATCATTCCCTTATCGTTGATTTTACTCTCTTTATTCATGTTTTAACTGATGGATAAAATAAATAAATAATAAATAAATAAATAAATGTCCTCCTTCAATCCTCAATTCTCTTTCAGTCATCTTCGTCTTCTCTCATCAACAACTCCATCATCATTAACTCCATATACTCCTCCTCCTATTCTTTCTCCTAAACGTTCTGGATCTGGATTATATTGTCAATTGATACAAAACGAAGACAAAGAGGTTCACATATCATCTATTCATTTATTCTCAGTTGAATTCATATAGTCTAATCATTCTCTCATGAGTTCATTCATTCATTATTGATTATTCGATATTATTGATCGTAATGATTCAGGAATCATCAAGTACTCGTGTGAAGTGTTTGGATTCTCCTGTCGAAGGAGAAGTAATGGATATGAAGATAAAGATAGATGAAGATGATGGATTATTGAATGGAATAAAGAATGGAGGAAGACCCCATAGAAAGAATGGACTATTCTATACTGCTAATGATGAGGTATCTATTATATAATGAATAGATTATATTATATATTGAGATATTCTTAGTCTTATTCCATCGTAGTATACATGGGTTGACATAAGGGTGAAGATGGATGTCCGTCGCTAAGATATTTGTCTGGGATTTGGATACAGTGGCAGTTTGGGAGCTAAGGGCGGGTGAATCTTGGAGAAAAGGACAACTATGTCTGAGACTAGCCCTGCACGGAAGGGGTGGATAGGGTGTAACTAATTCAGTGGACAAAGAGTTTTGAATATGAATTATTATAGAAGCACAAGTAGGTAATGTTGAATGAATACTATAAGGGAGGTTAAGGATGGGAATATCTATCATTGAGGTCAAGAGGCGATACGACAAAAAAGACTTGAATAATTATTTAAGAAATCATAATAGCTGAAATATTTAGTATGAAATTGATAATGAAAAATCGCTTGAAATATATGTTGTGATATTTCTTATCTTTAAAAACATTAGAAATATGGCAGATAGGCATTGGTATGCAGACATATATTCTTGAATATCCTTCCATTTTGTGATCAATAGATTGTTTACAATATCATATAGTACAAGTACTCCAAGTACAATTTTATATTCATTCGAACGAAAAATTACTTTTCCATTAAAATTCTACCAAAATGTTTAAAATTATCTTTTGGCCGAAATAATATTTAGAATATTCTATGTAGATTATCATGAAGATTTTGTTGTTCATGTCTTGTAACTTCAATACTCATCTGGGGTTAAAGAAGGGGACCCATGAGTTCGCATGACTGACTCCCGCCACGATAAGCATGTTGGCTATTGTTTAAATTATATGGTAATTGGAGTAAGGGACAATGAGAAAACAAGAGAGTCAAGTATGCAAATCGGATAGGCACTCTCTGCATGCCTTGAAAGTCATACTTTCAATGCGCATAGTGTGCTTTAAACAAATCGTTAATCAATATCTGATATGTCTTTCGATTCGTGTGATGAATCTCTATCATTCTATCCGAACAGTCTTATTACGAAAAAACTCGTGGGCCTCCATCTTTAACAGAGATTTCAATCGAATTATATTATTTATTTTAACACGAAGCATTTTTCCTCATATGCGATGGATATTTTGTAACATAGACAGAACTAAAGTGTTAATTCTAATTGTCTACATGACATTGAATGATACAATTCGATATAAAGTCAATCGGTTTTATTCTTAGTCATAGTTCAACGAACCAAAGTACTCAAAGCTTTCCATACCTTTGTCCTTATCCTTATTCTTATACAATTCATTCATTTCAATCCATTCAGTTGGATCTAGAAGCTCTTCGTAAGGATTCATGGGCTTCATCATCATCAAATAAGGTAGACCATCGATTGATTGTATTGATTGAATTGATTGATTATTAAGAGTACTCAAAATGAGAGGAAAGTGTCATGGTTCGGTACATCATCATCTCATCAATCAGATTCAATGAGAAAAGCTTCATCTGTATCTGATTGTTATTATGAATGTATCTACAATCCACAACAATCTGATCCCAATCCGTAAGTTTTATCTTATTATTTATTATTTTTATTTATATTCTATCGAATTCCTTTATAGTCATATAAATATTGGACGAGAATATCAAGCGAGAGTGAAGAAATGGTCTGATAGAGAGGTACTCTAATCAATAATTGATTGATCTTTGATCTTTGATCTTTGATCTTTTAGATTCTTCCTGAAGAAAGAGATTCAATTCCTGATCGAGATGAACGTGTTTTTGATTGTAAAATAATAGATCATTTGAGTGAAGAACAAAGTAAGCTCCGCCCATTTTGATCTTTGATCTTTTATTTCATTTTTTTCAGTGACTGCATATGAATACCTCGCTTGTAGTAAGGCTGTGCCTCGGCCGGGTAGAAACAAAGTACGTTATTGATTATATTGACTGATTTTATTATTGATTGATCTAATTTATAGGAATTGGCCCTTCATCTTTTAATGGAGAATAAAGGAAATATGGAAGCAGCAGTAATGGATCTTCTTCGATCAGATACACTTGATTGGGAACAATATCCTATTATTTATAACTCTATGTATGATAACTTTGATCTTTGATCTTTTAATCTATAATATTGTTTATTCAGTTATAACGATTCAACCCAATGGTCTCCTGATCAAATTAATTCATTCCAAGATGCTCTATACAAATCAGAGAAAGATTTCCATCAAGTATCACAAGAGGTATCATCATATTCATTCATTCATTAATCTATTCCATTCTATTCCATTCATTCATTTAGATAAGTCTTCCAGTCAAAGTTTGTGTTGAATGGTACTACACATGGAAGAAAGCTCTTCCTGATGATTATCGTAAACTGAGAAATCTAAGAAGGTATAGATTACTGTATATTCTAATCAATGTAATGTTTTCGTCTTAGGAAACGACGATTATTGGAAGCTCAGATGGGAGTTGAACAACAACAAATGATTCTTATGGGAAAAGCAGTACAAAAGAGTTCAAGATTAGAAGAGGAAGACGATGATGTTAGTTTATTCATTTACTATTATATTAGTATTGATTAGCACAATTTATTATTCCGTTTATGAAGAAACGAACAATCGACAACGAAACATATGAAATGATTGAAATGAATGAATAAATGACTGATATTGAAGGGATTGGATGAGGCATCATCTATGGATCCTCTTAGTAATTGTACTGTATCTGATATTATGTCACAAGTTGGATCATCTTCATCTACTCTACCTTCTTCATTATTTCCCAATACTGCATTCCATATGGGAGCTTTACAAGAAGGACGACCAAGGTATCGTATTCAATCAATCGATAATGTATTAGAATAAATCAATAATATCTCCAGACTTGGATCATTTTCTGGAGGTTTATCTGGTTTATCTCCTATTCATAAAACGAGTGGAAGTATGTATCCTCAATCGATATCTCCATGTATGAGTGGAGATATGGCTACTATGAACAAATATCAACCCGTTAGTTCATTCAATAAATCAATAAATCAATAAATTGATAAATTCTAGTCAAATCTTCGTCAATCAAATCCATCTACATCAAAGAAAGGAGCACAACCATCAGCAGATGGAATGTTCCATTGTAGATTATGTGATAAATGCTTCGAAAAGGTACAGTAATCTTTCATATACAGTACTCTGGTCTACCGTAATCTTTCATCTACAGAAGTCTCATCTACCGTATTCAGGTTAAATCATTGAATGCGCATATGAAGTCACATGCAATGAAAGCTCGTGCAGAGGCAGAAGCTCGTGCCCAGGTATCTATCTCTATCTACAGTAACCTTTTACATCTTTCCTACCGCAACCTACCGTAACCCACGTGTTAACCCATTATGCACAGTGTTGTTTGTTGTGAGTGTGTGTGTCACTATTGTTTTGCTAAGGTTCAGATGATTTCGTGCACATCATCACATCAATCGATATCATCGTCGCCATTACCGTATCCAGCACATCAATCGATATCACCACCACTACCGTATCCATCATATCAATCGATATCATCACCACTACCGTATCCAGTATCTCCTCTAATGAATCCATCATCATCGCCATCTCTTCATCTTCCTTTCATCTTCAATGTTAGTGCATGATAACTCAATCAATAACTGCTTATTATGCTTATTATGTTGATTAGATCAATCATATTAGATATGCTTCTAACTCTCGTAGTAGCCATTAACTGTGTCCATGTCTCATTTTCTTTATTATTATTGTCATATACATAAGGACTTGATCTACATATCTATTGATATGATACTTTATCTACATATGTATATATTAAGGTGCCATCAGTCTCATCATCATCATTATCTTCATCAGTTCTTCAATCGTCATTACAACCTCCTCCTCCATCTCTCAATGTAGATGCACAACTACAACAATTAGGATTAGCTAGTCATCTCCTTGGATTGAATCAAATGCATAATCTTACTGTAAGTAGATATAGTTGATGATTGATCTTTGATCTTTTGTTATAGGGATCATCACCATTACAAGGGAATACATTACCAGGACTTCATATAGCTCCCTCATTAGGAATACATTAGTGTTCATCTTCTATTCTCATATAATATCTCATTTGATTCTACGTGGTATTCAAATAGATTCCGATGACATTCAAGAGTTATATCATAAGAGTGTATATAGTATGCCACCACTAGTCAGTCCTTCTATTTATAATTGCGGGTAGATCATTCATTAGTTGATTCCTCCATCGATTCATTCTTTACCATTTCTATTCTAATCTATCTGCCATTCACTCTCATTCTGTTACATATTCAGAGCATAAACTTTTATATAAAATGGAAGTAATCGAATGGAAAAGCTTACACACACGATTCACATTAGCAATATTCGCTCTCAAATACATATACAAAAGATGAAGATAAAGAATATATATAAGGAATAATAGTATACGTCTTCTCTGTCTTTATATATATGATGGATCAATTGTAAAAAGGGAAAAAGTACATCACAATTGGATAGTATAGAGATGGAGAGGATGGATTGGGAGGTGAAGGGATGGGGAAATCGTATATGACAAGTGGGGATAGGATATATAAACTCCCTACTAATATATGGAGAAGAAAGAGGAACACGAACCATGTTGAAAGGGACGACAACGGAAGAAGGAACAAGAGAAAGAGAAAGAGGAGGCACAGCCATCCAATCAATAACTTAGCCAATCAATCAATATCCATTATTTAGCAACATCCACCCGATTTCTTATCATTGACCGGCTGAGATCCAGTAATACGCACTGCTGGAGCACCACCCGCACCCTATAATGACATCATCATCATCCAAAATAATCAATATTCTCAATATTATTAATCAATCAAGAAAGAAAATGATAAGATAAGAGAATATAGTAATTACCTGTACGGGACCCATTCTCGATTTGATCTCAGATGCCATAGTAAGGAAAGCTTGTTCAACGTTAGTTGAAGATTTAGCAGACGTCTCCAGAAAAGGAATTCCAAGTTGATCAGCGTATTCCTATAATAATTAAATCAATGATATGATCCAAATAATTATAAAGAATAAACAAACCTTAGCAGATTGAGTCTCGACAGCTCTCTTTGCAGTCAGATCACATTTGTTACCAACTAGAAGTTTATTCACATTCTCGCAGGCATATCGATCAATTTCTTGGAGCCATTGCTTGACATTATTGAATGTCTCCTGAAACATCATTATATTATATCAAATGGAATACAATCAATATAATCATTAACATCTTCTTCTATTGACTAGTTTGAGTGAGATGGGAGATACATGTATGACAAAAAGTATCATCAATCGTTACTACTATACATCAACCGATTGAATAAACAGTATCATATATGTTTACGTAATGAGCATTTTCAGTCAATGGACAAAGCTAATCGATAGTAAGCAGTTGTTGAGTGATAGATGAATGGATACGATAACAAGTTCACTTGAGTTCACATACGTATGACTAATGTACTAACCACATCAGTGATGTCATAAACAACAATGATTCCATGAGCTCCTCGATAATATGAAGACGTAATAGTACGGAATCGTTCTTGACCAGCAGTATCCCACTGTAACAACATTCATTACTCATATATGTGTAAACAAGTAAATAACGTGATTATCGTTAGAATAAAGGGTCAATGACTAAAATAATTTCGGAAGTAACTCACAATTTGCAGCTTAATGGTCTTTCCGTCGAGTTCGATAGTTCTAATCTTCTGAAATAAAAAAAAACATTAAACAATTGTAAATAACATGATTGATAAGTAAAGAATCAATCAAAGAAAAGGAAAAATAACTAACGAAATCGACTCCAATAGTTGAGATGTATGACTCTGTGTATGTGTCATCAGCAAATCTGAGAAGAAGACAAGACTTTCCTACTCCAGAATCACCAATCAGCAGCAACTTGAAGAGATAATCGCTAAAATAATGAAATAATAAGCTTTGATGCAAGTGTTGCTTGTTATAAACGAGGATTCATGTAAGACTTCAATTAAATAAATACGGAAATAGATTGATATACGTACTATTCTGGGTTCATTGCGGCCATTGTGCTGCAAGCGGTCGCCTAACCTGCAAAGAATGAAAATGATGAAGATGAGTGATACGAAGAGTGATTGTGAAATGGTCACGAGTATGACAACACAATGAAGATGAAAGGAATAAGAAGAATGATGAATAGAAGTAACTAGAAGATAAGAGAAAGATATTAGATGAGAGCGGGAGGACACCAGATGGGGGTCATTGACAAAAGTACTATCTTTCTCTCAAGTAGTTAGATCCTTCTTCATTCCACGTGAATCACTCTCTATCGTACATGATCGATCGAAAGGGCCACGTCTCGACTGGAAGCCTTTTGATGTGCAGGTGCTCTCTCAAATCTCAAAACACCTATTTTACTCAATCGCAGTGGCTAGTTTTTGTTAATATAGATGAATATTTATATGTTAGCATCCCTAAGGACATTTAAACTACACACAAAACATAATTAAGTTCGAAAACTGAAGTCATACTTAATTGTAAATTTCAATTTGATTTGCCGCATTCGGTGTTTTTAAGCGAACGTGCACGCGCGTCGCGGTTTTTGGAATTTTGCCAAAAATTCAGTTTGCGATTCATCTTACCTTTTACGAGACCTGCATCGATTTAATTGATTTATAAGCTTCACAATCCTTTGAGGAGGCTTAAATGATTTGGAGACGAATGAGTAGGAGATAGTCTACAATGGGAGGGAATAATTCACGTATTCGGAGACGTTCTCAATCTCTTTCCGAACTAAGAAGTGATTCCTCCCGTTCAACTCCATCTTCTATACGTGCTTGTCTCTCAAATCTTGCGCAATATTCATCTAAACGGCTGTCTAAAATCAACTTCAAGGTATCATATTATTGTATGTATATGATTACATTATTTGCTTTAGCGAAAGGATAGTTGGAAGTCTCAAACGAAAGCATTCACTGACATCATTTCTCATTGGAAGATTGGTCATGTCAAAGCACTTCTTCGAGAGTTTGAAGCATCTAAAATATTGTTAGAGCTTTCAGATCAGGTTTGTGTTAAACCTTATTTAATGTAATCTATTTTTAATAACAGGCTGATATCGCTCGACCGAAATTATTATCAGTTGGACAAGAACTTCTTGCTTCGACGAATAAAGATCTCACTATCAAGTTCAAGGTATGTATTATATATTGTTCTTTATTTTATAACATATATGACTACAGGATCATTCATATCTTGTTCATTCATTTCTTGTTCGTGTCCGTTTTGGTCTTCTTCCTCCATGCATAAATGGAGTAGTATCTATTGATTCACTTCTTCCTCCTCTTGTCAATTCTAATCACATCGATAATCTCATCCATTGGTTGTATACCGATGAATGGAAATTAGAAGAAGCAACTCTTGTAGAATTGAGGTATACACTATATTGTTCATTGTTCTTCAATATTTATTGTATTATCAGATCATGTCTTGGCTCAGTTCATAATCTAGAGGATGATCTTCTTCGAGCTGAACATTTAGCTGTTGATTATGGAGATCTTGAGATTATTGTAACGAGAGATGCAGGAGATGCTGTTGAAGAGGGATCTATGTATAGTATGTTCATTTCATTTATAGATGATTAAATGATATAAGTATTATGAAAGATTCATTAAGTAAAGATTAATGCAAACTGATATGTTCAACTTTATAGATATTATAAAAATTAACTTTATTTATTATTATTATTATTATTATTATTATTATTATTATCATTGTTTAATATGTAATTTATTGATTAAGATGTGAGTGAAGCTCGTATTCGTATTGATTCATCTCTAATTGCTTCACGATCTACCGTACTCTCACGATTAATCAATAGAGATAATAATGATGAAAATGAACGGTTAGTCACAATTCAGATACATATTTCAATTTTAATTTATTCATGATTCCCTAGTTGTTAAAAATGTTGTATAAGAGTATTGGATATAAGCGATATCGTATCTATAATCTATTAAGATCTCCTCTTGTATTGGATGAATGTCTTCTTCCTCGTGCTTTTCTTCCCGTTATTGTACATTTTCTATATACTGATCAACTTGATCTCAATCTGGTACTTTATTTATATCTATATTAGAAAATATAAATGAATATACTGTAGTTATTTAGATCGAGAATTTAGATTACTGTAGATTTGACTGATTGAACTGGTTATAGATTTGATATTTATACAGTAAACATTGATAATATTGGAATATATGAATATAGATCTAGATAGATGTATATAATTGATAACATTAATGATTATGATGATATAGATCTCATCATCTCGTGCCGTATGTACATCATCATTATCAGAAGCTCGAGCTATTATATCAGGTCATTCTCCAAATGGACATTTGCATAGGTATTCATTTATTTTATCATTTCTATCTATTTTTATTATTTTATTTTTTAAATATTTTCCCCAAATATTAAAATTAGTTGATCATAGAATATTGGAGAATATTCTATGATTGTGATTGTAAATATTTTTCAGAGCTGCTCATCTTGTACATATTTCTCGATTCCTTGGTCTTTACAAATTAACACAATGTAAGTCATATACTCATTTATATTCAGACATGGCCTATGGTAATCCCATGGGATAGACCCACCCGCAAAAAATTGCCTTTCATGGGTACCCACCCGCAAAATTGGACCATAAATGTACGATTTTATTGAAATTTTTACGATTTTGGGGTACCAACGTGCGTTTTTATCTCAAAATCGGGTTACCGACACGCTTTTTTACCCAAAATCTAGGTACCCACATGCATTTGAAGGGTCTGTGATATTGATATGCCATCACTGTTTATATTAGTTGCTTATAGGAACTGTAACATTCGCTTAATTATATAGTAGCAGGTGAATATATAGATTGAGTTATTTATATATTAGTATTAGAGATATAGTCAATAGAAGTAATATATTATATATGAATGAATGAATGAATATATATATTTGTAGTATGTGAAGATGTACTTCTTCGAGAGTTATCATTATCAACATCTGTTCCTCTTCTTATATGGTCTATTGATGGAGGTTCTCAATGGTTAGCTAGAATGGCTAAAGCCACCATTCTTAGAGGTAATCTATCTATTATTCATTGATTAGTATTATCATATTGATCATACATTGCCATACCCTCGCAGTGCGAGGATTGACCCACTATATAAGGCCCATTTTAGGCCACTTGATAAAAAATGAAGCTAAAAATGACGATTTTTATGCGAAAATAACGAATTTTGTGAATCAACCCACCCTATTTCGAGAATTGACCCACTATATAAAAATAGACGGCGAGGGTACCGAAAATGTATGGTATTGATTATTCCAGAATTTTCTCGATTTGTACATACTACTCATTTGTATAGTTTATCTACATCTATAATGGAAGAGTTACTCAATAGTCAATTTGTTCAAGCTACAGAAGTTCGTTATTCATAGAATGAATGAATAGATTACGGTACTAATAAATAATTGAGTTCAGGTAGATATACTAGAAGGAATAGTACGATGGGGTGAACATGAATTATTAAGAAGATTAGAATTAGCTGAACCAAATGTTGTAGCTGATACTGTACATTCTGTATCGAGAAGAGGAATTAAGAAGTATACTTTTATTTAAATTGCATTATCAATGTGATATGAAATGAGATACCACAGAGAGAAAAGAGCAAGTATTTAACTAATTAACATGATTAAGCTGTAAGATATCGATAGATTCATTTCTTGATTGATTATATTATAGATCAGATATGGATTCTCGTCAACTTCGTCATATTGTATCTCCTTTATCATCTCTTATAAGAGTTGATTATGTACTTCCTCCTTTTCATCAAGTGAATACTTCTTTCATATATTATTATCCTTATTATTAGTGTATAACTTAAAATGAAAATGATGACTTTATAAGTTGTAGTATAGTCTGTATAGTCTTCACTACTACATTATTCTATTAATTCAGAGTGTGACATCAGCCTATCAACGTGGAATACTGGAGAGAGGTTCATTACGTGATCTCATTATATGTTCATCAACATCTGAAATTGATCCTGATCTTCATTGGCATTCTATTCCGCTTGATTCTCCTGGACCTAGACTATTCCTTCCTTATTATCATGTATATATTTATATTTCATATCATATCATACTATATGTTTCTATTGGTCTTTCGATGGGTCACATCTATGACTCATATCAACATTGAATCACAATGATCGATTATGATCTCAAATAGATATGATTATTGATTGATTGAAGGTTGTTCGTGAAGTGATTGGGAGTTCAAAAGAAGAAGATATTCAACAAATAGGAACGTCTAAAGATAATAATGATATTAATAATATTATTGATTATGTAGTTATCACAAATGAATTACCCCAATTGATAACCCAAGATGAATTTGATACTGTAAGTTCAATTATTTAGTAGATTCCTTTTTAGATAGGTATCATAATCTGTTAATATGTAAACTTCTTACAGATATCGTATCGTATTCGTTCAGAGATTGATAAAGATACCATTAAATATAATCTATTATCACTTCCACGATTCTATCATAGAAGATGTGCTGTACAATTTGTAAGTCTCCATTATGATATATAGATAGATTCTTTTATCCCTTCATATTATTCATTTAATAATTAATAATTTAATTTATTCATAGATTTCATCTCGTGTACTTCGTGAGATGGGAGTAATGGAAGAAGGAATAGTAGTATCTCTTCAAGACTCCGCCCCTTCTCTCAACTCCGCCCATTGTGATTCATCTGTAGATGAAAGACCTCCTGATCTATTAGAATCATCTAATACATCAACACTATCATCATAAATATATTATATATATATTGTATATATTATTACATAATCTTTATCTATTACGAGTATTCATTTCATTCGGGTTCATTTATTGTGTTCATTCAAACGATAAATATGTATATATACACTCTTTATAAAGATAACACTCTATATAACTATTCACGTGGAAACTTTCCTCACTCTTCTTCTCTACCTCTCCCTTTACCCCTCCCTCCCTCTTCCTCTCCCTCTTCCTCCTTCCATCTGATTCATATTGATATGTGTCATTCTTTGATCGATTCAATTGTTTGTCTTCATTCTTCTATTCACATAACTACTCTTCTACTCTTAGACTATACATTATATCTTCATTCTATTCCCAATATGAGTCATTCTTCTCCCTCTTATTTCCATAAAATTCTTATCACTAACCATCCTCGCCTCACTTATTCAATTCATGCATATCAATCAATATCTCTCCCTCTCCTTATTCAATTCATGCATATCAATCAATATCTCTCCCTCTCCTTATTCAGTTTATGCATATCAATCAATATCTCTCCCTCTCCTTATTTCAGATGTGGTCAGCATGGTTAATAGTAATCTATTGTCTAACATGTCTTTTAGTCTTAGCATTGATTGGATTAGCAATATTCTCAGTTCGAGTTGATAGACAAAGGAAGAAAGCACTTGATGGTTAGTCAATCAGTAATTATCATTATTATTATTTATTAAAAATTCCTTTTGTTCATTTTAAGTGATATGATAAAATAATATATTGATTGATTGAATAATGAAGAATTGATCAATCAATACATTCATTTATTCTCATTCAAGTAATTTTTGTGTGCCCTTCGGCATTTGTTTGTAATAGTTGAAGAGGATTAGATGAAAAGACTTCCATCTCCATCATTCTATCCCCCCTCCTCTCCCTCTACTGTTCATTTTATCAAACAATTTCAGAATCGTATGTATCTGCTCGAACAGCTACTACTGTATAATCAAATCAATAAGATGAATAAATCAATCGATATAATGGGTTTATCGATTGGATGAACGGGTTATCGATTACTTCAATACATTTATTCTTTTACTTGTTTCGCCTTTATTTGCCATATATGAATGAATCGTTTCTCTCTCTGAGTTAGAATAAACAGTCATGAGAGGAGATATGGGATGGGAAAGGAAGAGGGAGAGGGAGAGGGAGATGGAGGGGGTAGAGGGAGAGGGAGGGGGTAGAGGGAGAGGGAGAGGGTAGAGGGAGAGGGAGAGGGAGAGGGAGGGGGTAGAGGGAGAGGGAGGGTAGAGGGAGAGGGAGAGGGAGGGTAGAGGGAGAGAATGGAATAAAGGAAGAGGAAGAGATAGGACCGGATGAAATGGGATTGACCATGTGTATGTTGACAATCAGAATATATTCTATAACGAATGTGATGGAAACGATGAAGAAGAAGAAGAATATTATCCTCTAAAAAGGAAATATATAACTGTATTCAATATTAAATGGTAAGAGTGGAGAATGTAAGAGAATGAGAATATGAATGATATGAGAAGGAATAAGATGAAGTCTCTATTGAATTCTCATGAGATTTCATTAGATTCAATGGACTCTATTCATATTATAATCTCATACACATCAAATACTACATAAGCATATTATACATAGAAAAATTAGAATTCTATAAAATATATATCTGTGATGATAAACGATGATGGAGTTTCATAAGAGAAACAAAATAGTTTAAAATGTACAAATTTATAATGGAATTAAAACGATTCTAGAACAAAAACTTGATTATTACGGATTGTCTTTCGATTTTCAATATATCAATGTGTTAACAATATTGTATAATCTATTGATTGATCATTTAATAATATTCACATACAGTAATGTTAAAAAGATAAATTTGAACGAATAAAACGACGCCTACATTTGCTCAAAAGCTGAAATGATCAAAAATCTAATAGTAAAGGCTTTACAAAAAGCTCAAAAAGAAAATCGCCCAAAAAGAAAATCGCAAAAAAAAATCGCTCAAAAAGAAAATCGCCCAAAAAGAAAAATCGCACAAAAAGAAAATCGCCCAAAAAGAAAAATCGCCCAAAAAGAAAATCGCTCAAAAAGAAAATCTCTCAAAAATAAAATCACCCAAAAACAAAATCGCCCAAAAAGAAAAACGCCCAAAAAGAAAATCGCTCAAAAAGAAAATCGTCCAAAAAGTACATCGCTCAAAAAGAAAAATTTTATTGAATAGAGACTGTGCCAAAACCAGGTTTTGGCAATATTTTAATATAATTAAAATTTAAGACCAATCTTGAACTTCTGTATTACAGCAAAACGATATTTCTGGGCGTTATTCTTTTTGGACTATTTTCTTTTCGTGCTTTTTGTAAAGCCTCGATGTATTGTCTGATATGTCTCTTATTGTTAGTCTTAGCATTGATTGGATTTCAATAAAACACTGATTCAAAATCGAGTCAATTTTTCAGAGTTTGTTAAATTTTCGTATAAAGAATATTATTTTAGATTTTTTTCATTATAAAACCTCTTTTTCGGAGTTCAATTTAATATTTTTATGATATCTTTCTTAAGTAATTCTTCATTCATTTTAATCTTCATCATTTCATTTCATCGGTTTCCTTTTCAATGAATCCTCTTCCTATGTAATATTCATTCATTCGTTCATTATATCTAATCAATATCTCTTTCAGAGTTTCAAAGAACAATTCGAATAGTGTTAGTTTATGATGATAATTCTAGTCTTTCCTACTGTATCTCTTCATTATCGATTAATGATTTTAAGAATAAATCAAGTGGATCAATTGATGGAGTAATTAGTCAACCTCCTTCTAATCAACGAATTCCTCCTCAACAACCACGTCTTAGTTCTGAATCTGTATGATTTCAACCAATCAATAATCTATCAAATCAATCGATATCAGGCATGGGTTGGAGAAACTGGAACGCCTCGAGCCAAACGACCATATGTCAATGTTGATGAGGTATACGGTATTCACTAGATCAATCGATAATCGATAATATGAAGGTTCTTCGAATTGGATCGATTCTCGAACGGAAAATCAATTTGAGTCCAGCGCAGAGACAAGAATTCAATTGGTTGGCATTTAATCGATCGAAAGATACGGTAGATTGATTAAAAATGATGAATAATTAATGAATATCTGATTAAGCAAACGAATCCAGAGTTCTTTACTCATATTCAAATTGCAATAGGAGGTGTATGTTTAAGTACTTCTTTGGTTATTAAAACAGTCAATTTCCTTTCTACCAAAGGAATGATTAATAATAGTGAATTAGATATGATCACTTTGAAGGTATTCCACGACCATTTTCTTATTTGATCTTTGATCTTTGATCTTATTTAAGATTCGAGCTTTTCCTGAGAATTCGATAACATTTCATTCATTGGGTCAACTTCTTCGTAGTGATGTTGAAATATTCAAAAGAGCTCCTACTTTTATTAATTGATATCAATCAAATTATCTACAAGAAGTAATCGATAAAGTCATTAACTTTATATTCGTTTATTCAATCAATAATAGTGGATATTTCAATGAAGTTTGGATTTTCATTTTGTTTGAATGAAAAAAGGAATGAAAGAGACATACAGAAATTGTTGATGGGTAATAGTTCCACATGACTGAATATAATGATTGATTTAATCATATGATGGAATGATAAGTCTTATCTATCTATCTACTCTATGGTATTTGGTCCTTAAGAAAGTTGTGATCCATCCGAACTCTATTTCGATATATGTATAAAAGCTGGGTCAATATGTTATATTGGTCAACACCTTCTTCTAGTATGCTTCATATCATTTCTTTATTTCAAATCGTGTTCAGAATTTTCAATGATAAATGGGTGAATTGATGGGAATGAGTCTCTTCTTACGATATTCATTCCATTAGATCATTCAACTCATCATTGATTACAATAAATAGATATATCATAACCACGAGAGATAATGATGAATGCATCATCGATTAATTGTCATGAAATCCTCCAATCTTCGTATTTAGTGTGAATAACGAATGCGTTGTTAGTGGTAGATTATCCATAATGAAAAAAATAATGAACTGAACCGAGAGGATGAGAAACATCAAGAACAGAGACGAACAATTGACCCTTGACACTCTGAAAGTATATTCCCCATCTCGAACGATATACGATTAAGATGATCGTGTCGATGGTCAATTCTCTCCCCCTCCTCTCCATTCCACTGTCCATACCCCTCCTACGTATTCTCGGATCTTCATCGTTACTTTGGATATTCTAACAATGAAGGTGTAGCCCAGTCTGAAGTCTAAGTCACTCATTACGGCTTCCATTAGAAAGGAATTATCAAGCTGCATGAGAGAGAGACAAGTAGATAGATACCGAAGGTACATATCTTTGAACATTCCTAGTTTCTATTCTTTACTTATGAGATAAAATACGATTGTCTCACGACCTAATAGTACTTTGATATCATCATAATAATTCTTATCGATGACGATGATTATGATTATACGGACAAAGAACAGGCACATTATGGATTGTGTTTAACTAGAACATTGACATATTTCAGTCCATTCCATATATTGATCAATGATGTTTAATGAACCATCTTAGAAATATAATGCACATCTCAATTATTTTATTTATATATGTTAGTACAATTTCCAATCAAATAATTGTCTACGTTAAAGTTTCTCTTTGTTAATATCAACATTTCCTCTTCAACTTATCTAATAAATCATTCATCAAAAAACAATGTGATTCCTACCATGGAAAACAAACTGATTTGTCTATAAGAAATGTCTTCGTTTTATTTGATTGATAGACATCAACGATGATATGATTCATTATTTCATTCTTTTAAAAGATATCTGAATCGTTCATTCAATTGTTTCATTGATTTTTAATATTCACGCCCTCTGGCTATGCTAATGTGTTCATATTTTGTGTGTATTCTGTATAGATAGATCAATATTATGATCCATAGACATAATAGGGAAGGGGGCGGAGTTATGAATGAATAGAATGGAGTATCAGTCTATATCAATCTATTCATTTCAATCTATCAATAATGTCTTCATCTACTCAATGGATATCATCTTCATTGAAGGAATCATTCGGAGTTGAACCAACTATACTTCATGTAATCTATATATCTATTATATCTATTCTCTTTCATTTTAATCTATATTTAGAGTGGTAAAATAGAAGAAGCTAGTCATGGATTCATGTCAACTATACAAAGAATACAATTAGAATGGCCGAATGGATCAATAAATCGACCCAAATCAGTTGTTGTAAAGGTAATCTTTCTATTCATCTAAAGTATCCATCTTTTATCTATTAGATTCCTGGATTAGAAACAATGGAGAAAGCAATGGAAGATACAATGGATTCAATGGATGAATCTATTAGAGATAAAATGAAAGAATATGGAAATGATCATATGGTTAAAGTAAGTTATTGATCTTTGATCTTTGATCTTTTCATTATTTCAATGTTGTTTAGATCTCACAAATGATGCATAATACTGAAGCTGATATTTATGGTCTATTCAGAAATGGTAAATGATCTTATTCATATATTCTTTTAATTTATTCAATTTTACTATTTAATAAATGAATTATTGATTTCAGTGGTAGCTCCATTCAAAATGCCTCTCAGTTATGGTACTTCTCGTATTGGAGAATCATATCCATGTATTATAATGGAAGATATTATTGGAACTACTGTTACTGATCTTATTGATGGATTTAATCAAACTCAAGTAAGCATACATTATTGATTAATTATGTAATATAATATAAATCAATAACAATCAATATTTGTAGTTGTACTGTATTGTTGATGAGATTGTTGATCTACACGTGTATTCATATACAAATAATGATTGGAAAGGAATCAAATTCGATAAGGTAAGTTAAGATCATCGTCATATTGACCTTATTCCCTCCCTCTATGTACTATAGTAGTTCATAACAAAAATCATGATCTTTATTATCACTTACTTTCATTTTCTGTTTATTCTCTGATATCATCTATTATAAAAGTCAAGAATAGTCATGAATAATATATTTATAGGATTTTGATATGATGGAAGGATGTTCGTATATGTTGGGATCATTTATATCTAATATAACTCATGTAAGAATAATATACTCTCATTCATCATATAATCATTTTCAATTTAAGAAATATCCTAAATCTAAATCTGATTTTGATATACTACATAAACATTTAATCAGTAATACTGAATGGTATTCTACATACGAGAAGTCATTCTATACTAGTAAGTATAATCAATATATTGATTGATTTACTGATCAATAATATTAAGATGAACTAGCTGTTCTTGTTCATGGAGATATGTGGTCTCCACAATTCTTATGGAAAGGAAATGAATTGATATCAATTGTTGATTGGCAATTATCTCATCCTGGATCATTGGTTTGTTTAGTATATCAACTAATTCAATAACAATAGTTACAAATGAGTCATCGAGTCAATCTGCTTGACCTATCTCTATTCTCTCTATCATATGTCCATTCCATGTGTAATATCTGTTGATTGATCTATCAATTCTATTATAGACAGAAGATCTTCAACATCTTCTTGCACTTTGTGTCACATCAGAAGAGAGAAAGAGATTAACTCAACAATTACTCAAATATTATTATGATCAATTAGAGAAGAAAATGAAGTTATTGAATAGATCAATACCATTTACATTTGAATATCTAGAGGTATATCATATATCTTTAATTGTCTTATAGATTATTTATTTTTATAGAAGGACTATATATCAACACTTCCATTAACTACTTTTATGTCTCTATTTGCGCTATCATTATGGTCCAATTCACCTGTGAGTTAATCAATCAATCGACATTCAATCAATCAATAATATCTTTTAAGGTTCTTCGAAGTGGATCAGATCAAGACGAAGAAAGAATTCACAAAATGGAATTAAGAGTATTATCTATAGTTAGAGATTGCATAGAAGCTAATGAATGGAGTTAATGTGTATCTATTATGAACATTCATTTATTATATATAAAGAGATACAAATGAATAAAGTGTGAATATAAATCTAAGCAAGAGGAGGACATTCTCCCTTACATGTAGCTCCTTGTCTATCCTTTGGTTTAGGACGAAGATCATCTCCAACTTCATATGATACTCGACCAATTCCATCAAGAGTTACCTAATAACAATATTGATTAGATTGAATTGAATAGAATATATTGATTACTTCAATTGAATGAACTTGTTTTCCATTCTCAAATGTTTGAATACTCCATGGTTTCAATCCACATTCATCAGCCTTCTGTTGGAATGTTAGTCTCTCTTTTGGTTTAGAGAATGAGAATCTACAAAGATCAAAGATCAATCGTAGCACGAACAAAGAGATGAAAGATGAATAAACTAACTTCTCACTCTTCTTTCCATTAGAAGCAATGATTTGTCCATCGAACTTTTTAGCCGTGGCCGATTTAAGATGAACAATGATATCACAAGCAAATGAAATAGTGAATAGAGATAGAAGAAGAAGAAGTAGACGCATTTTGAATGAATACAAAGGTCGAATGAGACAAGGTAGTGAATAGAGGTTTATGATAGAATAGAGAGTATAGAGAAAGAGAAAGAGGATACCAACTGTCTATCCCCTCTATCTATTCCATCTCTCTCATTTATCAACTATTCTATCCCCCAGTAAACATCTTTCCATTCTATACAATGGATATCCATACTTAATGAATATATCTTTATTCCAATTGATCAAATGAACAAATGAATGAATGAATGAATTCAATGAATAAAGCAATCAACTATAATGAATGAAATAATGATAACAAATACAAAAAAAAACGATAACACAATCATATACTCTAACCAGAAACAACATAGAGACATCTTAATATGATATAATCGATTGATATACTTATAGTAATTTAAGATGTCCAGTTACAGCAGTCACTGTCTCTACTGGACCAAATACTCCGAGAACCTATAATAAATAAAAATTGTTTTTATGACTCATCGAGTTATTTGAGTGTTCTATTCATTGGTTACACATAAACATGAAAAGAGTCTCTATCACAACTTCATTTCAATTTATTCAATGTATAAACTAACAGTTCTTGATCCAGGTGGAATCTGTGTATATCCAGCATCTTGAACAATATATGCAAATAGACCCTATAAACATATTCATATTATAATGACTCATCTATATAATGATCCAATGGAACAAGTTTATAACAACTCAACAAGGAACTCTCACAGTACATGGATTAGTATTATATCCAATTGAACGAATAAATGTTTGAATATTCCATTGAGAACGAACAATCAATACCATACGTGGGCACCACTGCCGCTAGCGGCAATACACCCCCGATTTTTGGCACCCGATCCCCCGATTTTCCAAAAAAATCACTCAAAATGACGATATGATCAATACTAAAATAGTACTTACAGCATCTTTAGCAGTCTTGAATAAATCCATCAATTGTTCTGTACTCTCTCCTTTCACTACTATCTTCACCTTAAATTAATCATTACAGTATAAAACATAATGAAATCTAATTGACTCACAAAGTTATTCAATATTTTTTATAGATAATTTACCCAGAAAAAAAGTATAATAAGAAAACTAAGGAATCAGTGAATATAAAGGATATGGAATATTCTTTAAAGACAATGGTTTAATTGTCAATAATAAGTAGGGTTAAGATAGTTAATCTATTGATATGAATGAATGAATAGATGATATGATATGATACCTCTCCATGTCTTCTCCATGAATCTAATGCATTCTTTCCTTCTTCAGTAGCCACAGCATTTCGATATACAGCAAGAGTAGCATGACCAACCTGATATACATCCATTACTATATTATCAGGCAAATTAATATGGAAAAATAGAAAATTCGATTTTTGGTTAAATCAAGATTATCTTTTATTTTGTCTCAATCAGCTCGACTCATTAAATATACATTTAATAACTCATTTTTATTACTACTCAATATATAGATGCTTTATGATGAAAGATATTTATGAAAAAGATACCTGAGCAGCAAGTTTACCAGTTCCCATCTTCAGTGAAGTATTAGCAACTAATACCATCTTATGGGTACGACCACTAGCAATTGGAGTTGATGTACTTCCTGAGATCATCCTCATTATTCATTATAATCAATCAATACTATTCATTCATATCAATTGATTACATGATTGACATCTCAAAGTGATGGTATCAATTGATTCATCAATCCATCACATAATCTAATCTAATATTTCATTCAAATATAATAATCTAACCTCCCATATCCTCGTCTTCTTCTTCTTCTTCACTATCACCAAAATCACTTTCGTTACACCTTTCAACTATCCACTCTACTGCTTCTTGTACTCCTTCAAATTATATTACATATTTTAAATTAAAGAAAAAAATAAATAATTATTATAATACCTGCGTTAGCAGTTCTAATGAGAGCAAGTCTAGAGTCTGATTCTTCAAATCCCAATTCAAGAAGAGAAGAAAGAAGATTTGAATCAATCTGATATGGAATAGACTATTCTTCTATCAATTATTTCATCATTTAAATTCCATTTTCATTCTATTGACTCTTTCTCTAATTAGTCCATATCAATGCTTAATCAAATAATATATCTCTGATAATTCGTTTACATAGACAATACAGTAGTACATCATACCTGTTGTGCAGCTTGTGGATCAAGAGGATGGGAAGATGGAGTAGATGGTAATGGAGGAGTATTGATTGATGATGATTCAATTGATTGATTATTGATTGGAAGGGGATTAACAATTGGTTGAGATGGTTCAGGAATAGATGGAGAAGATGTTATATTAGATGGAATAAATGGATCAGGGATCAGATCCTGCACCTATAATATACAATGACATTACAATAGAAAGAGATAGATTACTTTCACTTTCACTAATAGAAGATTTAATCGATAAAAGTACCTGATTATGAACAGGAGGATGAACTATTTCTTGAGTATTAGATGATTGTGGTTCAGGTGGAGAATCAATTGATTCACGAGGAGGTTCACCACTTAATCAATCAATATTATACACTCTTTAATATACAATACATTTATCATATCAACACACAGTGTTAATATAAGCAATCAATAACCACATTTCTAAAATCCTAATTTCAATAAAGTACATGGTTTAATCGTTTTAACTCAATGAAACTAGAGTTTTATTCGAGATTTCTAACCATACATGACATGGCGGTATGTATTTCTCACTATTATACTACGGTATTCCTCTTGAAATGATAAATACATACGGTATATCAGATGGAGGAATATTCTCAGACATTCAATGCCTTCTTCTCTTCACGAATACGAGTATTCACTAACTTTTGACTTTCCCTTAACATAATATATTATATAAACAGTAATGATAAGAGTATCATACTTGATCTTATTATATTCAGTGAGATCTTCAGTATCACGTGGTCCTCTGATATTCTCCCAGTTATCAGTATCCAATTGGGCTACCTCCTATAATCAAATCTCTTATTTTCATTTTCAATCATTTCATGTTTTCATTGATATATGATTTAGGTACACGGATTAACATCATGAACATCTAATTCTACTGAATATTTCTCTAAATGTTTTACCTTGTAAACTGAGTCAACTGTAACGTTCTCGCGAACTTTGATTCCTCCTTTGTTCAGATCCGTTTTCTATAAAGAATCAGACGGTTATTAGACAATCATAACTAAAAATGGACGAATGAAACTAACGAGTGAATCAGTATTATTATCAACTTGTTGGATACGACGGAAATCGTATCGAACTTGTTGGAAGAAGTGAAGCCCCCAAGCTGATCCAAGTACAAGAGAAAAGAATGGAAGGGCTGTACGGATGAACTTTGCGTCTTTACCAAGCATCAAGAGCGTCCGCACGACGCGTGCAAACTTAAGTGACAAAGTGTGAATATTGTATCCAAACCAAATATCGAGAAATAGACAAGATAAAATAGACAGATCATATACATTATCATCGCTAGAAGATACACTAATGCGTACTAGTTCTCGACTACAGATTATGAGATAAATTAAGTAAATCAAAAATAATGCGAATGAAAACAACTTAAATGAATAAAAAATAACTCGGAGCCATGTAATCTGGAACTGCGAAATAGTTCGAAATATTTAAAATTCAAATTTTGGTTACTGTATTTTTGAGCACACACAATGCATTTGTAATTGTATTTATTTATTGCTATGAAAGTCTATGATTTCTTATGTTGATGGGAAGAAGACAATTGGTAAACAATACGTATTGTAATATAGGTATCATAGTAAATGTGTGGTTCCTTTATATAGTGATATAGGCTCCGCCCATTTTACTACGCGGGCTTGGACACCGTTTGCTAAAATCCGTGCATTTAACTATATTTTTTGCACGTTGAAACTAGAACGAGTGATACTCATTTTTGTTACATTATCTTGGATGTTTTGAATCGTTAGAATATGAACTATCCCCATACACGATAGAATGAATAGAGAGAGAATATTGTTTGAATAACAATATAGCTATGGATATATGACATAGTTGAAGAAAGATACTGTAGTCTTTTATGCTATTTTTCTATTCAACATTGTCTTCTATAGAGTAAAAAAATTTTCATAGGTATTTACTACGATGTGAAAGTAAGAGAATTTGAAAATCTCCTTGGTATATGGGATACAGTAATGATTGTGAGATGGAATAATCAAAACGAAAAGCTTGAATTCATCATGTGATATCCCTTTAATAATGACAATATTTCTATTGATATCTCTGTATTATATAACTTCTTCATATCTAAATATTAATTCCATATATCGAAGCACCATTAGACATTTAATACAATAATGAGGTTTTATCTTCAATATAATATATTTTTATCTATATATACTCGTAATCTGAATGAAATCATATTGTGACCAATTGAAGAGAAGATGAATAAGGAAAGACAATCAGATAATATAAAGAAATGAATCAATATAAACTGAGAATGAGAATGAATGGAAGAATGAATAGATGAGTAGAAGATGAAGTCGATGAATGAGAAGTACTCGAATTACATCTATAAATAATTATAACTTGTTCATTTTAGTATGATTCCATCACATTCTTCTATATTTGATGGAATGAACAATCTACATACCTATCACCATAACAACTACATAATTGAACATCTCCTAATACAGGAGGATCATTTGGTCGTAATGAATTGAATAATTGAGAACGTGATAAAGTTCGACATTGATTCTGAAATTGATCTTTGATCTTTGATCTTACAAAAACTACAAACATTTTGATGAAATCGATGTGTTCTTAAAGCAGATTGATTAAATCCATTCCTGAGTATTTTATCAAGACATCCTCTGATATGTTTGTAACCAAGAAATACTCCTGAATATGATATAAACATATAATATCATATAAGATATAAAACCTCCTTCAATATCTGGTTCTAACATCGAAGCACAAACAGTTGAACATTTAACAGTTGGAATATTCGGTTCTGATCGGGGATCATTACAACGATTTGTGAAGATCTTAATATTATTGATTGATATGATCAATTGAGATATTGATTATATACCATAGGACTGAAATAAGTCTTGGATAGAATATTGAATCGTACTTCATAACTCATTGACATACATGAATAACAGTCGATACTTCGTGGTGCACCTTAATTCATGTCGTAGATTAATAGTCTATCCATTTATTAATTACATTCTATCATGAACTCGAAGGAACTTATCCCACTTTAGTACTAGTTCATCACGATACTCCCTTTTATGAAAAATTTATTCTTATCATATTTTTTCTTAACCTTATTTTCCCAATCACAAGACCCACAATACAAAGTAGTGAATAGTGATCTTGTAAGCGATGAATAATTAATTAATTACAGGATTAAATGTATTTTGATGAAATAATTTGTATTACCTGAGGATAGAATATTTAATTGTCCAAGATCATTACTATTAAATCTGTGTCGGGTAGATAATATTTGAATTGAATGAATAAAGAGAAGAAGAATAGAATATATAATCATATCGAATCATTCAATGATGAAATAATTATGATGAAGTTCATAATATGATGAATCTATGAAGGAATTCAATAGAATATATTGATGATGATGATGATGAATATATTGGAGGTCCTTTACCTCTCCCTCTCTCTCTTAGTCATCTCAGATGTATTCTCGTAGATAAAGTCGATTAGAGGGAGAAGGAGAGGGAGAGGGAGAGAGAGAGGGAGGAAGTACCGATTATGGAGTATAAGGAGAGGAAGAGATAAATAGTAGAAAAAGAGATAAGAAGAAGAAGATGGAAATAGTCTCTTGAGACAAAATAGAAGAAGAAGAAGAGGATAAAGGAGGAGGAGAAGAAGATACAATGAATGAATATATATAGATGATACTGTAGATGAAATGAAGAGAAGAGAAGAGAAGATAATAATGATTCGTATTAAAGATCGAATATAAGGATTGCATACTCAGTCTAATAGATGTATTTTATATTTAGAATAGATTAGAAATAGATAAAGATAAGAGAAGAAGATAATGAAGTATATGAATAGATGAGTGATTGATTGATTAGATGCGGTAAGATGAAGAAGGAAAGAGTGTAATTGTGATGTTGAAGTTGATAGATTATGATTGATGATGAATAGAATTAATGAAGAGATGAAGAACATATTGAATGATTGAGATCAACTTGTATCTAATCATTGAGTATATAATGAGTGAGAGATGATATATAAGAATGTTCTATGATATAGTATCCATATTACTGAAGAAAGAGAAGACAAATAGAATGAATGAAGAGTGAAGCTATTTCAATTAGAAGTCTGTATTGGGAGAATAATGAGAGGTATCTAGAGGGAGACACAGAGGAAGAGGGAGAGGGAGGGGAAGAGAGAGAGAGGGAGACAGAGAGGAAGAGGGAGAGGGAGAGAGGAAGAGGGAGAGGAAGAGGGAGAGGAAGAGGGAGAGGGAGAGAGGAAGAGGGAGAGGAAGAGGGAGAGGAAGAGGGAGAGGAAGAGGGAGAGGAAGAGGGAGAGGGAGAGAGGAAGAGGGAGAGGAAGAGGGAGAGGAAGAGGGAGAGGAAGAGGGAGAGGGAGAGAGGAAGAGGGAGAGGAAGAGGGAGAGGGAGAGGGAGAGGGAGAGAGGAAGAGGGAGAGGAAGAGGGAGAGGGAGAGGGAGAGGGAGGGATAGGGAATCAAAAGATGTGGATGAATTACTCGCCTAGTCTAATATGAAGGAAAGAAGGCATCATGGAATATATGTGAGAGTGAGAGAAAAGAATAAAGGGATGGAGATGGAGGAAGGGGAGGGGAGGAGGGGAGAGGGAGAGGGAGGGGAGGAGGGGAGAGGGAGGGGAGGAGGGGAGGGGAGGAGGGGAGAGGGAGGGGAGGAGGGGAGGGGAGGAGGGGAGGGGAGAGGGAGGAGGGGAGGGGAGGGGAGGAGGGGAGGGGAGGGGAGGAGGGGAGGGGAGGGGAGGAGGGGAGAGAGAGGAGGGGAAGAGGATACTGTCAAATGAATGTGATCAAACATATTCATCTCAGATTACAATATATAGGTAAGAGGAAGAAGAATAATGCACCAGAAAAGGTTGCCATTTAAGATTTGAAAGAAGAAGAGGAAGCGAGAGGAGGAAAAGGGAGAGGGAGAGAAGGAGAGGGTCAGAGGGGAGAGGTAGAGGGAGAGGGAAGTAGAAGAGTCCATTGAGGCATACGACAATCTAAGGTGTGAGTAAAGTATTCAAGGGGAGGGGGAGGGAGAGGATAGGAAGAGGGAGAGGATAGGAAGAGGGAGAGAGGGAGAGGGAGAGAGGGAGAGAGGGAGAGAGGGAGAGAGGGAGAGAGGGAGAGAGGGAGAGAGGGAGAGAGGGAGAGAGGGAGAGAGGGAGAGGGGGAGAGAAGGGGAGGGAGAGAGGAAGGGAGTCGGAAGGGGAGGGTGGAGGAGAGGTAAAGGAATCTCAGCAGGAGGTCTCAATTTTACGTTGGAGATGATTATGAGAGTAAAAAGTAGAAGAATGATGAAAGTTGTATAGATTGAATAGATAAACAGATTAATGAATGGAGGAGAGGTAGAGGGATAAAGGGAGAGCGAGACTGATAGGGAGAGGGAGGGGAAGACAAAAGGAGTGGGAGAGATATATAGAGAGGAATGGCACATCTTATTCGTAGAGTACATCATTCGATTGAAGTTGCCACCTGAGGAAAAGATGAAAAGGGAAGAGGAATAGAGAGAGGAGAAATGATGGGGAGAAAGAGAGGGAGAGGGATGGGACTGAGACTGGGGAGAGGGAGAGGGAGAGGAAGAGGGAGAGAGAGAGGGAGAGAGATGAGTAGAGGGAGAGGAAGAGGAAGAAGGAGAGGGAGACAGATATGGAAGAAAGCTCAGTCATCTTCATCATAATTGTATTAGTTTCTATTGGTAACAACAAGGATCTATATTGTATATACAATATCTTTATATATTCGTTCCCTCAAAATTGATCGCTTTTAGTATATTTTGATCACAAAGGTTAGAAATTCGTAGAGGAATAATTAATGATTTATTATTATAAAATGATATTGTATGGAAGAAAGAAGCGATTGATGAATGAATTGTACTACCTCATGAATATTCTCATTTTATATAATTCAATTATTTCTCTATATCTATATCAGATAATTCACAGATGATAAATGTATATTTCTTCTCAATCCTTCTATTTATTAAGAAAATCTTTTTTTTTGTGAATTTCTTGCTAATTCTAGGTCAGCATCTACAAAAAAAAACATGGAAAAACTTTAAAAAGTTATTAAAAGCAGTAATTTTTTTGATTTTTGAGGAACTGTTTTTATAATACTTGCGATAGAAAAAAACCTTATTTAGTGAGTAAAAACAAAATAATATGTTTAAAAATAGTTTAACATTGTTTTAAAAAGTAATTTGAAGATAACTCTTCTTTCGATGCTCAACGATGAGAAGCACTTTATAAAGCACATTATGCGCATTTTACACCATAGATCAATTTGAAAAATCAACGATGTGCAAACCAGGGCTGCGTGGAAAAAGTTTTCGGAAATTTTCAGAAACCATAAATTTTCCGAAATTATTTGTCGAAAAATGCGGAGCATTTCGGAAAAATCTAAATTCGCTAAAAATAATTATTCATGCGATAAACATACGAGTACTGTGCACATTTTATTTGTTTATCTTTTGGACAGATAAACATGAACAATACAATATGAACTGAATTTAATATAAAAAACAGAAATGTTCAAAATTTCTTTGGTTGTGGCATGGCTGCATCTTCGCTTTCATTCGATCCCACAACTTTTTTGAAGATACTAATTGAGTATTTTATCTTGAAGTGGTTTCGATATCGATTGGTTTCCTTCACATGATTCAGTTGAACTTTCATCATCTTCGGACCTTACACATATGTGCATATCCCATTTACTCATTTTGAACTCGAAAAATAATAAAAACATTAAAACAAGCAACGAATAAAGGCAACAACAGAAAGCGCGGATTGTCTCCCGAATATTGTACTGATCGAAAAATTAACTTTTTCAAGTTAAAATTTTTTAAGTCGTAATTTTTTAAAGTCGATGCACATCCCTGGTGCGGATCCTATTGTTAATCATTCAAAATCCATAGAAAATATTTCGGTCTTTTATTATACTATTTTTGTGTTGGTATTTTCTCTCATATACAAAATACGATACATACTTTTGAGAGTATATTATATTGATATTATTCATATGATATGACTTACTATATGTTCTAGTCTTCTTATATATCTTAGCATATTCTTCATCACTCCACGATGTTCGAATGAATTCTCTTTTCTCTTCTTCTTCTCCTTCTTTTATCAACACTCTTCTCTTATGTTTCCGTCGTTCATGATGATAAGGGGAGGAGTTCATTCTATCCGAGTAGGAGGAGCTTGAAGGGGAGGAGCTTGTAGAGGCGGAGCTTGAAGGGGAGGAGCTTGAAGAGGCGGAGCTTGTGGGGGCGGAGCTTGTGGGGGCGGAGCTTGTATGATTAGAATGGGTGGAGCTAAGGATGATTAGCATGATAAGTAGTACAAATGAGTTTAAGGGCATTTCATGTCAACATTCAATAGAAGAAGATGATGGATCTGGAAGAGTTAATTGAATGAATGAATAATGAAACGATTATGATGAATAGATGAAGAAGAAAAGAGAATGAAGATGAAAGAGAGGAATAGATGGAGAAGGATGGGTTGAGGTAGAGATAGACAGAGGGAGAGGGAGAGGAAGAAGGAGAAGGAGAAGGAGAAGGAGAAGGAGAAGGAGAGGGAGAGGGGAAGGGTAAGAGAGAGAGGGAGAAGGAGAGGGAAAGGGAAAGGGAGAGGGAGAGGAAGAGGGAGAGGGGAAGGGTAGAGGTAGAGGTAGTGTAGTTCATCTCAACTTCTTTTTATCCCTATTCAGATGCGCCCAATTTCATTTGTTGTGTACTCTTGTGAAGAAGATTATGCAGAGATAGAAAGAAGTTTATGAGAGAGGAGGAGAGGGGGAGGGAGAGAGAAGGGGAGACGGAGAGAGGGGGAGAAGAAGTATGATATAAGACTAGATGATAGACCTCACACCTCTATTATGGAGAAGAAATATAAACGGACAATGTGAATTATTTGGGAGGTATGAAAGAAGGATAGAAGAGGACCTGAAAGGGAGTAAGAGAGGTGGAGATGGAGATGGGGGGGGGGAGAGGGAGAAGAAGAGGGAGAGAGGATGAGAGAGAGGGAGAAGAAGAGGGAGAGAGAATGAGAGACTGAGGGAGAGAGAGAGGGAGGGGAGTAGAAAATGAGGAGTATGATAAATGGAAGGAGGATTGTTCCTTTCTCTTTCCATGTAGTGAAAGCATTTTTGATTAATTAGAAGATGGAAGAAATGGAATGAAATAGTAATGGATAATAGTGGAGAACAGTACGATAGTGGGGGGGGAGAGGGGTAGAGGGAGAGGAGAGATAGAAGGAGAGGGAGAGATAAGAATGAATACTTATCCATTCATTCCATATCCCCCACAAGAAATATGAAATCACCTATTGTAAGCCTCTTTCTCCTAAACACTCTACCCTATCACCTACTCTCTCTCTCTCTCTCTCTCTCCCTGTCTTTATCACCCCCCCCCCCTATTCATTCTCCTCTACCTCTTCCCTCTTCCCCCTCTCTCCTCCTCCCCCTCCTCCTCTCCCCCTCTCATCTCCGATTAGTTCTTCATAGTCTCTTCATCAATCACAAAGGGGTTCAATTGACTAATGACTCTTCTTTACTCCATTGCAACAAATGAATGGATGATACTAAATGGATTGAGAAGGGGGAGGGAGAAGGGAGAAGGAGAGGGAGGAGAGAGGGAGAGGAGAGAAGAAAGGGAGAGGGAGAGGGAGGAGAGGTGAAAAGGGAGAGGGAGAGGGAGAGAGGAATATAGTCTTGGTTGAGGTCGTTTGAAAGTTGAATGGAGCAGATGTTATAATGTGAAAAAGATGAAAAGAAGTGATTGATCTTCTTTCTTTATCTTATTGAATAATGAATGATCAAGTTGAGTATGATATAGAATATATGATTAGATCAAACAAATGAAGTTGAGAGAGGGGAGATTGAGGGTAAGGGAGGTAGAGGAAGAGGGAGAGGGAGAGTGAGATGGAGGAGAAGGGGAATACAAAAAAGGATTGAAAGTAGTATATGAACGAATTCTTCCGGAAGAGGTAACAAACTTCAATTATTCTCTTTCTCTTTCTATGAATATAAATATATTATCGATTATGAATAAATATTAATAATAAAAGAAAGAATAAGGGAGTTGAGAGAGAAATTGAATGATGTGTTCAAATGAAGAACAAATAGAGATATATTATTATATTTTTTTCTTAAAGGCCGAACTAATTTTAGCCTTCGCTCTAACAACACTCTCTCGTTGACAAAGGAAGCGAGAGAACATTGTCAGAGTAAAGAGTTTGAAATTAGCTCGGGTATTCCTTTAAGATCGAACACGTTTTGTAACAAAATATATATAGAAAAGAAATAATGTGGAAGAGATTGGATATAGAGAGAGGTAGAGAGAGGGGATAGGAGCCGGAGGGAGGCGAGGAATGATACTTTCTCATTCAAAGATTACTCTACAATATGAAGATAGAGAAGAAAGAAGAGATGAAAAATAAGAAGAAAAGCCAGAAATTTGAGTCATTCCATTACACCCTACTGTAGAGAATAAGTGAAAGAGTCGAATTGGCACTTTGAGAGGAGAGAGGGAAGGGTGAGAGGAAGAGGAAGGGGAGGGGAAGGGGGAGGGGAGAGGGGAGGAGGGGAGATGAAGGGGGGGGGGAGAGGGAGGAGGAGGGGAGAGGGAGAGGAAGGGGGAGGGGAGAGAGGGGAGGAGGGGAGAGGGAGGGGAGGGGAGAGGGGGGGGAGGGGAGAGGGAGGGGAGAGGGAGGGGAGAGGGAGGGGAGAGGGAGGGGAGGGGAGAGGGAGGGGAGAGGGAGGGGAGAGGGAGGAGGACTTCACCTGCATAGATTACATAGAACCCCCAAGAGAATGAAGAAATGATTGGAGAATGATTAGTAGTTGAATAGTTTAGTGAGTCATGGAGAGAAGGGGGGAAGAGATGAGAGGAGGGGGTAGGGGAAGAGAACTTCGTACCTAGACGGGTAAGTAAAACAATGAGAGTTGAAGTATGCATGAATCCTTCGTATCATCATTCTATATGAGAAGAAGTAGATGAGATATTGAAGAAGAAGAAGAAGAGAATACAAAGGAATGAAAATGATGATGATCGTATTGTAAGTGAGATATGGAAGTTAGTCTCATGGGAAAGATATGGGTGAGATCGAGAGGGAGAGGGGGAGAGAGGAGGGGAGAGAGGGAGGGGAGGGGAGGGAAGAGAGGGAGGGGGAGGGAGGAGGAGAGGGAGAGAGGGAGAGGGAGAGGGAGGGAATACCAGGGGGAAGAGTTAGTAGATGAGAGTCAATGATGAGCACACCCAATAGACTAATTCTTCAATCGGAAGAAGAGTAACAGAGAAGAATAGAAGAATAGAAGAATAGATAGTGAAGAAGTAGAAGAAAAAGAAGAGGAAGGGATGATAGAGGAATGAAAGGGACTATGTAATACTGTATTACAATATAGAACATTAAATATTATTGATAAAACAATAATAAAATAAAACACTAATAGGTGCTTCAAAGCGCTATCCTGTCTAATAAAGTTGTTACCAAATTCCCGTATCGTAAGCTCTCAACTTTTTTGTA